>JAIVFJ010000346.1:0-60147 GCA_025765615.1 Zopfochytrium polystomum | reverse complement strand
AAGCGACGTGATCTCGTACTCGCCAGCAATTTCAAAGACGGAAGCTCCCGCAAGAGGCCTGGAACAGGTGGGAACGCTTGTGGGCGTCGGCACATACGAAGTTGACGCAGTGGTGGGCTTGTAGCTGGAGCTTGTAGACGGCTTGCAGGACGATATGGTGGAAAGCGAAGTAGGCTTGGAGGACGACGAGGGTACCGACGACGGCTTGTACGACGAGACCGACGGAAGCCCTGGTGTGGACGTTGTGGACGTTGGCTTGTCAGTCGACTGGCTCGGCGTACCTGACTTGTACAAAGAAGGCACGGGGTGGAGGAGACAGGCTTGTATCAAGAAGAAGACGAGGGTTTGCCAGGCGTCGACGAGGGCGGAGGAAGATGAGGCTGGCTTGCACGACGAGGACGGAGTCGGAATCGGTTCGCACGCCGACGACGACGACGAGGATCGGCGCCGACGGCACGGCCGCGCGCGTTCGGCGGCTTGCTCGACGGCGCGTTCGGCCTCGCGGTTGGCGCGGAGAGGAGGCCGCGACTTGGGCGGCGACTTGGGCGGGACTCCTTTTTTTTTTTTTGTTTGTTTGTTTGTCTGTTTGTTTGTGTTTGTTGTTTGTTTGTTCGTTTTCGAGCGGGCCGTGAGAACAACAGAATAACAGCAAACAGCAGAACAACACACACACCACACCACACAACACACACACAAACACGCAAACACAAAAACAGGCACGCTGCAAGCGGCTCACAAACACACACAATCGCACAATATCGCACAGCAAACAACAAAGCGAAAGCAAAAGCGAAACCGACCGCGAAACGAAAACGAAACGAAACAACCCTTCCACCGCTCAATCTCCTCCTCGCGAATCGCGCGCGGCGCCGCTCCTTCTTTCCTTTTCCTTTTCCTTTTCCTTTCCTTCTCCCTCCGTCGCGTCGCCGTGTGCTGCTGCTGCTGCTGCTGCTGCCCGTCCAGCTCGTTGCCACCACCGCCTCGACCGACCCGCCGCCGCCTGGCACAGTAGAAGAACGAAAAAAAGTTACAAACACAAGCATCCCGAGCAGAAAAACAAATGAAGAAGAATAACAAAAGAAGAAGAAGAAGAAGAAGTGGGAGAAGGAGAAAGAAGAAAGAACAAGAAGAGGAAAGAAAACATCAAAACCCCTAAACAAACTCACTCACACCACCGCCGCACCGCCTCCTTCGTCTTCCTCGCCAGCAGCTCCGCGAACCGGTCGTACCACGCCGCGTGCGCCACCGCCGCGTCCGCTCTCGACAGCCGGGATCGACTCGACGCACGTGCGGACAAGTTTGTCCTGGTTGTCCTTTTTTGTGTTTTGTGTGTGTGTGTGTGTGTGTGTGTGTGTGTGTGTCAGTGATTTCTCGGATCAAAAATGGATCTCACTCACGCAACACACACAGACATCGTACTGTGGCTGAGGTCGTCCCTTCCGCCGTAGTGGCCGCCGTGCGTCGCGACGTAGTTCTTTATGTGTGCAGTGGAAAGAGAGGAATTGTGGGTGAAAAGGGTGAACAAAATGATGAATCGTTGAGGTGCTTTTGCACACACACACAGAGTCACACAGTCACACCCACGCGAACATACACGCGCACATACAAACGCACAACCACACACACACACACACTCTCTCTCTCTCTCTCTCTCCCTCTCTCTCTCTGACACACACTCACAGCACACCCCCACACACAAATCACACCACCTGAATCGCAACAACCTCCAGCGGCAACCCGCCCTCGCACTTGCCGCCGCCGCATGCGTTCGTCGTCGATTCCCGCCACCACCCGCGTGCATCGCTATGACCGCTGCGTCGTCGTCACCGACTCCACCATCGACTCCACAATGATCCCAGATGGCCACGCGCTCCTGGAACGCCGCGAGCTCGAGCGCGAACTCCTTTTTTCTTGCGTCGCGAGGGCCGAGAACCTGTGGAGCGGAGAGAACAAGGGGTGGGTGGGGTTGGGAGGTGAGGGTCGTTACTCAAAACTCAACACTCAAAAAAAAAAAAAAAAAGAAAGCAAATAAAGGAAACTCGCACGCACAACGCACTTTTCCTTTGAGTCTCCCTCAACAGCAACAAGTCGCTTCGATGCGCTGCATGGCGCGCTTGAGTCCGTCGAGGCTTATTGCTGTTGTTGTTGTTGCTGTTGCTGTTGCTGTTTTTGTTTGCTTTTGGTAAGGACAAACCTCGATATAACAGTAACAGAACAAAGAACAACACGCACGCACCGTCGCCGTCGCCCAACCCTTGTTATTTGCGCCCGCCGAACGCGCGAGCTTCTTGTTTCATTCACTCATTCATTTGCATTCCGTTAGAACCACGCAGCAATACGACGAAGTAGAAACAAAAAAAAAAAAAAAAAAAAAAACACCCTCACCCTACCCATCCTTGTCGTCGTTGTCCTTGTCGTCGCACTCCCCCACAACAACACCACCACTTCCCCGCCGGCACCACCACCACCAACACCACCCGCGTAGCTGTTGCACCGCGCCACCGCTGCATGCAATCGCGCTCTATCCCGCGCGAGCGGCGCCGCGCCGCGCGGAGTGCGAGACGGTCGCGGCGCGTTTGGATGCCAGGGATGATGACGATGTTTGGTCTTTTGTGCTGGCGGTGGTTGTGGTTGTGGTGGTGGTCGCGGTCGCGGTGGCGGATGTGGGATTGGTCGATGTCGTCGGTGTCGTTGTCGTTGTGGGGATCACAAGCAGCACCGGCGGCTGTTGGGTGGTCGTCGTCGTCGTCGTCGAGGAAGCGCACGACGCGGAGGTCGGAGGGGCGGGCGCGGAGTCGTTGGTGGTCGTTGGGGCGAGTGCGGAAGGAGCGGGTGGGAGGAGGACCGTCGCAGCTGCCGCTGTCGACGCCGCGTGCTGCTGCTGCTGCTGCGGATCGTCGTTGCGCTCATCATCGTCGTCGTTATGATCACCGTTAACGTCGTCGCCATGCCATCCTTCGTCCTCGCCGCGGCCGCGTCGTCGCGTCGCCCATCGCGCATTCGAGCGCGTCGTCCTCGTCGTCGGCCCAAAGACCCGACAACGCTTCTGCCGCTGCTGCAAGCAATCGCTCAGCGTCAAGGGTTGTGTGAGTGTGGATATTGTCTGAGACAGAGACTCTGCTTTTCTTTGAGATCGAAAATGCACTGCGGGTCAAGCTGCTCTTGACAAGGCTGATCGTCCACGACGCCGCGGCGGCGCCACGACAAGGACGCACTTTGAGTTCCGCACGGTGCCGGAGGACGTCAAGGAGTCGCTGGGTGAGTGGCGGAACGGAAATGCTTTCTCTCCTTTTCCGTGGGCGCGCGCGTATCTTCCACTGCTTACCTCCTCTATCTGACGCCAACCCTCCCAAAAACAACCTCCCCAACAAACCAAAAAATCACACACAAAAATCGGCGGTGCGTTCAGCAACGTCGCCGACAGTACGACGTGATGAACGACGTAATGAGCGGCGGCGTGTACCGGCTGTGGAAGGACTTCTTTGTGCGTGCGCTGGCGCCCAGGCCGGACATGCAGCTGTTGGACGTGGCCGGCGGGACGGGTAATGCGCGGCCTCCCTCTTTCTTTCTTTTCATTCCTATTTTAATCCGTCCAACAAAAATAGGCGACATCGCGTTTCGGTTCTTGGACCACGTGAAAGCCGCGTACGGCGCGAACCAACTTCACGGTCGTCGACATTAACCCGATGCTCAAGGTCGGCATGCAGAGGGCCGAGAAGTTCGGGCACATGCTTTTTAGTAAGAAGAAACCGCAATTTTACCATCAAATCAACCCCGCCTCGCCCCGTCCCCGTCGTTCCCGTACCAAACTGACACCTTCGTCTCCTCCCGCACCTACCACCACAACCAGCCGGCCGCATCACCTTCCAAGAAGGCAACGCCGAGCACCTCTCGTCCATCCCCGACGCCTCGGTCGATGCCTTCACGATCGCGTCGGCATCCGCAACTGCACGCACGTCGACGCGGTCGTGCGCGAGGCGTACCGCGTGCTAAACGGGCGGGCGGTTCATGTGCCTCGAGTTTGGCAGCGTCGAGAACCCATTATACGAAGGTTTGTTTTTTTTTCTTCTTTTTTTCTTTTTCGGGAAGCGACTAACCCCCCCACACACAAAAAAAAAACACAGCATTCTACGACAACCTACTCCCTCCAAGTGATCCCGACGCTAGGCGGGCTCATCGCCAACGACCGCGACTCGTACCAGTACCTGGTTGAGAGCATCCGGCGGTTCCCGCCGCAGCCGGCGTTTGCGAGGATGATTCGGGACGCGGGGTTCCGGCTGCGCCGGGAAAGGCTGGGAGGACTTGACGTTTGGGTTCGCGGTGGTGCATTCGGCGTGAAAGCTTTGAACGGGGAGGAGGTGGGGCAGGGCAATTTTTTTTTTTTTTTTGTTTTTTTTTTGGGTGGTGTGTACCGGGTCCATAACAGTATCGTCGGGCTGAGTGCACCCAGCAACGTCCGCGGCGCTCGACAGGGGGGGGCAGTGCGGGGGCAGAAAGGCGCGCCGTAGCAAACCACGCTACCACAACCAACGGTGGTTTGAATGAGCAAGTGCGTATCGTTGCAACGATGGTTTGTTGGGAACATCCTCAACGACCAAAAGAAGACATGTGAAAGAAAGAAAAAGTGAGAGAGGGAGAGAGAGAGAGAGGGAGAGAGAGAGAGGGGAGACAGAGAGAGAGTAGACGCTTCGGTTTCTAAAAATGGAATTAAACTTGCTGGCAGGTCAGCGTTTTCTTTCTTTTTGTCTCTGTCTGTCTGTCTCTCTCTCGCCGTCCAAGGTTGGTATCCGAGGTCGACGTCCCCAACCGAGACTGTCGACTGCTCGCTCGGCAGTCGCTGCCATCCTCTACCTTGCCTCTATCCAAAACCCCCCACTCTCCCCGATCGCTGTTGGATCCGTCTCATGTACTTTGCATCCCGCCCGACCACCACTACCCACGCCCCATTCCCTTTGCACTGTCTCGGGTTGGTCTCATCGCAACACTAACTGAAACGTGTCATTGGGTCGACGCTCCCTCCCTCACCCCCACCTGTGACAGACTGTCGACTCGCTGCCTGGTACCGTATCGTTCGTGATCCACCCAAATTTGTGCCTGATCGCTGTATTTGTCTCAAGTGCTTGCATCTCCTTGGGATCGTTGTGCCTTCCCCGCCTTTCATTCTCGAAACTTCCATCAATTCGCCCATCATCGCATCAATTGGCTCCTACTGCTTCACCGCTGCGGAAAACTGTGTTTTTTGTTTGAATTCTGATTGCTCGGCCCTCGCCTCTTCGGTCTCCCCACCAACGCACAGGCTCACCCACCGTTCGTCGTCCACTAGTCGAACCTCCAAGAAGGCACCGTTCTTTTTTTAAAAAATTGAAGGTAAGCCACTTCCGTCCCAATCAATTGCTTCTGTCCTGACAGTCACTTTCTTGTTTTTGTTTCTTTCCAGCGTGAAACCACTCGATTCAAACATGGACAGTGCTGAAGTAAGGCGCACGCTTCCTCTTGTCTTGATTCAGTATCAAACTTTGGCCCACCCCAACCCATACGAAATGCATTCACTCGAAGCATTCACTAAATTTTTTTTATTTTCTCCTTTATTCAGCTTGTAAATCTCACGATTCTCCCCGCGATATTGCACCGCGAACCAGCTCCGATTGGTGCTGGGGGTTTCAGCCAAGTGTTCCGTGGCACCTATCAACGCCATATCCCTGTTTGCAATCAAGCAACTCCAAGTAGAGGCGACGGGATCCATCCTGAGACACGCCGGGAGGTTGCTTGCTGAGGCAAGAATCATCAAAGAATGTCGCAGCAGCGGGGTCCCTTCCGCCTTTTGTCATTGGTTTTCTACGGACTACTGGTCGAAGAGAACGGTGCAAAGTTCTCGTTGTGTCATGGAGGTGAGTTGGCACATAGCAATTCACTTACAGGCTTTCTGCTGAACTAACAATCCCATACTAAATACCCATTCTCATCTTTGTTTGCGCACAACCCAGCTTGCCTCTGTTGGCTCTCTCTTTGATTACTAATCGCAAGACTGACATCTCATTGGTGCCAGTTGATCATCGCATTTCTCTCCTGCACCAAGTGTCTGTTGGCATGAGTTTCCTGCATGGTTTGGACATTCTTCACAACGATTTGAAGAGCATGAATGTGCTCTTGACGCAGTCTGGCCCGAACGCGCCCCTGGTGGCAAAAATCGCAGACTTTGGCTTGAGCAAAATGAAGAATGAGATTCGGTCTCGCAGCACTGTGTCCCGTGTGGGAGGATCCGCATTCTGGATGGCCCCAGAGCTGACTGGATTCAAGAAGAAAGTGAGTTTTCACGCTTGATTAAAAGCTTGTGTGCACTTCCCTGCTAATAGTGGAATGAATTTCAATCACTCAATCACTCAGATCACGAAAGCAAACGATGTGTTCTCTTTTGCTGTTCTCCTCACGGAGGTTGTCAGCTGGGTTGGAGTGTATGGTGTTCCCCTCCACGAGATGGACCCATCCCAGTTTCCATTGGCCTCCAAAGGATGACAACTATCGCAGAGAAGCCTTGGCCGACCTGGATTGAAAAGGTGTTCTCTGCCATACAGAAGGGACGCAATAATTCGAGATTTATTTCAGCAATGCTGGCAAGTTGATCCTGCAGCCCGTCCACTCTTTCCACAGATTGCAAGCACTCTTGAAACTGTTGCTGGATGGATTTGATGGTGCCCAAGCCGTTGCTTCGAGCGTGGCCACACAAGTGTTTCATCCTGTGGCCAGCTGCAGTTGCAAATCCCACAATGCCAAAATCCACCAGCGAACCTGCCGCCCAGGGTGAGGGCAGCCTTGGGTACTACTCTGCAGGCTACATGGCCCAAACGTTGCCCCCCAGCTCCAATTATGCCGGAGGATCAGGCCAGGTAAGAAAATATTGACTTGATGTGACACTGGTTCTGTTTTCTGATTCTTTCACGCCGATTCCCATCAGGCCCAATTGCCCATCACTGCGAACGTGGAAAAGATGTCTTTGCAGGGTCCGCCTCCGGCGCCTCAACTTCCGCAAGGGACTCGTCGTCCACCTCCACCGCCTCCACCTCTGCGAGCGACTCGGCATACAACCTGCCGACGGTGACCATCAGCCATTCAAAACCATCCTCACCGCCTGGACCAGTTGACGAAATCCTCACAGATCTCGCTCTGACTCACCCAGACATTGTCAAATTTTGGCGGCACTGGGCAGTAGACCCTGCCACAGGCAAGACGGCCCTCCAGATGCCTTGGTCTGAACTGGCTTTTGCGCTGGAAGCCACCATTCTGGATGGAGACACATCCAAGGAAGTGAAGGAAGATCTCCTGCAGGAAAAATGTGGAAAAGCATTTAAGACTGCGTGTCCTCTGTCTGCTTTTTCTGTGTTTGTGAAGCATGCTCGTCCTGGAAGCACTGTGGCTGATGTGTTTGGATTTGCTGTTGGTCCGACCAAGCAGGAACTTCTACGAATCAAAGAAAGAGGTCAGACTGCCAGTGAGAACGAAGGAAATTTAAGTGAGGCACATACATTAACTTTCGAAAAAGAGAAACAGAGCCGTCTAGAGGATAAGGTGAAGCACAGGATTGTTGCGGGAGGATGGGACCAAGCAAACTGCACGTTCAAGGAACTGACGGAGGATGAAAAGTGCAAATGCACGAGGCTTTGGCGACAAACACAACAGTGCAACATTTGAAAATTCTTTGTAAGTTGGCGTGTTTTCTTCTCGTCCATGTTCTAACTAAGCAAAATATCAGCACGTGAGAAAAAATTTTGCAATGATTCACCTCGAAGAAACATCCTCCTAACATCAGCTTTCACAGCATTTCCAGGTATGGATGCGAAAATAAATTCTTCCAGGAGATGATGCAGATGCCAAACTTCGCTAAATTCTCCACTGGAAAACATGAAAAACCAAATCAAATACCCCACACCTTCCGTCAGCATGTAGTTCACTTTCAAAGAAACAGGGATCTGATCATCCTTCTCACCTTATTCTTGATGCCATTTCTTGATGTCTTCCTTTTTATTCTTTTTTTCCACTTGTGTTCTCTGCACAACTCTCTCAAACGGCCTGGCTTTGTCGGAACATTCTGAACTGGAACGACCTGCAGGGAGTGAGTGCATCACTTTGTTTTTCCAAGACATGGTTGATTCTGCAGAAACATCATTCAAAATTATGGGTTGCATTGGGGGGTTTTGTGTTTCAGTTGGGGTGCTCACCAATTTCTGACTCATCTTGTTTTCTTCTTGATGTTTCCTTTTTTTTTCCACTTGTGTTCTCTGCACAACTCTCTCAAACGGCCTGGCTTTGTCGGAACATTCTGAACTGGAACAACCTGCAGCCTGTGAGTGCATCACTTGTTTTTCCAAGACATGGTTGATTCTGCAGAAACATCATTCAAAATTATGGGTTGCATTGGGGGGGTTTTGTGTTTCAGTTGGGGTGCTCACCAATTTCTGACTCATCTTGTTTTCTTCTTGATGTTTCCTTTTTTTCCCACTTGTGTTCTCTGCACAACTCTCTCAAACGGCCTGGTTTTGTCGGAACATTCTGAACTGGAACAACCTGCAGTCGGTCAGTGCATCACTTTGTTTTTCCAAGACATGGTTGATTCTGCAGAAACATCATTCAAAATTATGGGTTGCATTGGGGGGGTTTTTGTGTTTCAGTTGGCGTGCTCACCAATTTCTGACTCATCTTGTTTTCTTCTTGATGTTTCCTTTTTTTCCCACTTGTGTTCTCTGCAACAACTCTCTCAAACGGCCTGGCTTTGTCGGAACATTCTGAACTGGAACGACCTGCAGGGAGTGAGTGCATCACTTTGTTTTCCAAGACATGGTTGATTCTGCAGAAACATCATTCAAAATTATGGGTTGCATTGGGGGGGTTTTGTGTTTCAGTTGGGGTGCTCACCAATTTCTGACTCATCTTGTTTTCTTCTTGATGTTTCCTTTTTTTCCCACTTGTGTTCTCTGCACAACTCTCTCAAACGGCCTGGTTTTGTCGGAACATTCTGAACTGGAAACAACCTGCAGCGGTCAGTGCATCACTTTGTTTTTTCCAAGACATGGTTGATTCTGCAGAAACATCATTCAAAATTATGGGTTGCATTGGGGGGGTTTTGTGTTTCAGTTGGCGTGCTCACCAATTTCTGACTCATCTTGTTTTCTTCTTGATGTTTCCCTTTTTTTCCACTTGTGTTCTCTGCACAACTCTCCTCAAACGGCCTGGTTTTGTCGGAACATTCTGAACTGGAACAACCTGCAGTCGGTCAGTGCATCACTTTGTTTTCCAAGACATGGTTGATTCTGCAGAAACATCATTCAAAATTATGGATTGCATTGGCGGGGTTTTGTGTTTCAGTTGGCGTGCTCAACAACTTTCTGACTCATCTTGTTTTCTTCTGATGTTTCCTTTTTTTTCCACTTGTGTTCTCTGCACAACTCTCTCAAACGGCCTGGCTTTGTCGGAACATTCTGAACTGGAACAACCTGCAGTCTGTGAGTGCATCACTTTGTTTTTTCAAGACATGGTTGATTCTGCAGAAACATCATTCAAAATTATGGGTTGCATTGGGGGGGGTTTTGTGTTTCAGTTGGCGTGCTCACCAATTCTGACTCATCTTGTTTTCTTCTTGATGTTTCCTTTTTTTTCCACTTGTGTTCTCTGCACAACTCTCTCAAACGGCCTGGCTTTGTCGGAACATTCTGAACTGGAACAACCTGCAGTCGGTCAGTGCATCACTTTGTTTTTTCAAGACATGGTTGATTCTGCAGAAACATCATTCAAAATTATGGGTTGCATTGGGGGGGTTTTGTGTTTCAGTTGGCGTGCTCACCAATTTCTGACTCATCTTGTTTCTTCTTGATGTTTCCTTTTTTTCCACTTGTGTTCTCTGCACAACTCTCTCAAACGGCCTGGCTTTGTCGGAACATTCTGAACTGGAACAACCTGCAGACAGTGAGTGCATCATTTTGTTTTTCCAAGACATGGTTGATTCTGCAGAAATATCACCAATTTCTGACTCATCTTGTTTTCTTCTTGATGTTTCCTTTTTTTTTCCACTTGTGTTCTCTGCACAACTCTCTCAAACGGCTTGGCGTTGTCGGAACATTCTGAACTGGAACAACCTGCAGGGAGTGAGTGCATCACTTTGTTTTTCCAAGACATGGTTGATTCTGCAGAAAACATCATTCAAATTATGGGTTGCATTGGGGGGGTTTTGTGTTTCAGTTGGCGTGCTCACCAATTTCTGACTCATCTTGATTTCTTCTTGATGTTTCCTTTTTTTTCCACTTGTGTTCTCTGCACAACTCTCTCAAACGGCCTGGCTTTGTCGGAACATTCTGAACTGGAACAACCTGCAGGGAGTGAGTGCATCACTTTGTTTTTCCAAGACATGGTTGATTCTGCAGAAGCATCATTCAAAATTATGGGTTGCATTGGGGGGGTTTTGTGTTTCAGTTGGGGTGCTCACCAATTTCTGACTGTTTCCTTTTTTTTTCCACTTGTGTTCTCTGCACAACTCTCTCAAACGGGCTGGCTTTGTTGGAACATTCTGAACTGGAACAACCTGCAGCCTGTGAGTGCATCACTTTGTTTTTCCAAGACATGGTTGATTCTGCAGAAACATCATTCAAAATTATGGGTTGCATTGGGGGGGGTTTTGTGTTTCAGTTGGCGTGCTCACCAATTTCTGACTCATCTTGTTTTCTTCTTGATGTTTCCTTTTTTTTCCACTTGTGTTCTCTGCACAACTCTCTCAAACGGCCTGGCTTTGTTGGAACATTCTGAACTGGAACAACCTGCAGCCTGTGAGTGTATCACTTTGTTTTTCCAAGACATGGTTGATTCTGCAGAAACATCATTCAAAATTATGGGTTGCATTGGGGGGGTTTTGTGTTTCAGTTGGCGTGCTCACCAATTTCTGACTCATCTTGTTTTCTTCTTGATGTTTCCTTTTTTTCCCACTTGTGTTCTCTGCACAACTCTCTCAAACGGCCTGGCTTTGTCGGAACATTCTGAACTGGAACAACCTGCAGACGGTGAGTGCATCCCTTTGTTTTTCCAAGGCGTGAATGATTCTGCAGAAACCCCATTCAAAATTATGGGTTGCATTGGGGGGGTTTTGTGTTTCAGTTGGCGTGCTCACCAATTTCTGACTCATCTTGTTTTCTTCTTGATGTTTCCTTTTTTTCCACTTGTGTTCTCTGCACAACTCTCTCAAACGGGCTGGCTTTGTTGGAACATTCTGAACTGGAACAACCTGCAGCCTGTGAGTGCATCACTTTGTTTTTCCAAGACATGGTTGATTCTGCAGAAACATCATTCAAAATTATGGGTTGCATTGGGGGGGTTTTGTGTTTCAGTTGGCGTGCTCACCAATTTCTGACTCATCTTGTTTTCTTCTTGATGTTTCCTTTTTTTTCCCACTTGTGTTCTCTGCACAACTCTCTCAAACGGCCTGGCTTTGTCGGAACATTCTGAACTGGAACAACCTGCAGACGGTGAGTGCATCCCTTGTTTTTCCAAGGCGTGAATGATTCTGCAGAAACCCCATTCAAAATTATGGGTTGCATTGGGGGGGTTTGTGTTTCAGTTGGCGTGCTCACCAATTTCTGACTCATCTTGTTTTCTTCTTGATGTTTCCTTTTTTTTTTCCACTTGTGTTCTCTGCACAACTCTCTCAAACGGCCTGGCTTTGTCGGAACATTCTGAACTGGAACAACCTGCAGACTGTGAGTGCATCACTTGTTTTTCGAAGAGATGGTTGATTCTGCAGAAACATCATTCACAATTATGGGTTCCAGTGGGGGGGTTTTGTGTTTCAGTTGGGGTGCTCACCAATTTCTGACTCATCTTGTTTTCTTCTTGATGTTTCCTTTTTTTTCCACTTGTGTTCTCTGCACAACTCTCTCAAACGGCCTGGCTTTGTCGGAACATTCTGAACTGGAACAACCTGCAGGGAGTGAGTGCATCACTTTGTTTTTCCAAGACATGGTTGATTCTGCAGAACCCCCATTCAAAATTATGGATTGCAATTGGGGGTGTTTTGTGTCTGAGTTGGCTTTCTCCTCATTTTCTGACCCATCTTTTTTTCTTCTTGAAAACATATGTTTATTTCAACCTATGTTCTGTGCACACAAACTGCCTTAACCCTAACCCTTGACAATCGGATTGCAGATAAGGGTCTTATGGATCGGAGCGAAGTGTCAAGACGTTGTTGGCCGCCCTGAAGATGAACAAAGTGGTGAAGTCGCTTGACTTGGAAAGTGAGTTGGATCTGTTTCTTTGTCTTTTTTCTTTGGACTTTGTCCTTCTGACTGCACTGGCCAGACCACCGTATGTGGCAGGCACGGGAATCCTTGAAGAGTGGCTTGCAAGACTGCCCCTTTTTGTCTTCATTGAATATTAAAGGTCTTGAAAAATCCTTGTTGTTGAATTTTGTATTAACGCATCATTCTCTTCATTTTAGGGAATGCCTTCGTCAATGAAGAGGCGAGAAGTGGGTTTCCGCCACACCTGTCAGTTCTTTTTTGAGTGAAGAATTGGTCATCTGGAAAACTGTTTGCTTCCTGCTTTCCACCGTGTCTTGAGTGATCCTTTTTTGCTGTTTCGACTTTTTCAGAAGTGTTGTTGTTCCTCACTACCTCCTTGGTTCCTTTGCGTCTCCCTCTTGGCTGTGTGTTTTCTTCAGGAGTCGACCCATCGCATTTCACCTGGGGGTTTGGGTTGTCTGATGGGAGAAAATGAATCTCATCTTGTGAAGAGTTCAGTTTTTGATGGCGCAATTTTCTGGAGACATTCGCACACATCAAAGCATGATGAAAATGAACCTAAAAAGCAGTGGTATTTACGATATATTATATTTCCAAGACATTGCGAGACATTATTGGTTGACAATCTCCAGGGGCTGTGTCAAGAACCAAGGTGGGAAGGCAGGCTGGGTGTTTGTGTTTGGGCTCTGGAGCGGGGCCTTGCTTCCCAACGCGTGATTTCTCCTCAGCAAAAGCACCAGCCCGCGTTGGGAAGCAAGGCCCCGCTCCAGAGTCCAAACACAAACAGCCAAATGTAGAGAAGCACTGGCACACAAGCGCAGTGAGCCTGTTGACAAGCGGCTCTATGGCTTCGCTGGTGGGCATGGTGGCGACAATCTCCTTGCGTGCCACTTGGACAGGAATGCCGTGATTGTGACGGTGCAGAACCCAATAAAATGGCAGTTCCCTCGCACGGCCACCAGCGACCTGGGGGATGTGCACGTGCTGCAACGCATTCATGACTCAATACTCTATCCATCCCAAATACGCCCATGTGCGAGCCAGGGGTGCACTGCACAACAAGTGCCCAATCACTTTGTGGCCAGGGCTTTCGCGGGGTGGACGCTGGGCGTGGTTATTGCGTGCACGTCGTTGAGTTGGGGGGGAGAGGGGGGCGGTGGGGACGGGGGGGGGGGGAAGAGAAAGAGAGGAATGTGTTGTGATGCGAGCCTTCTGCGGTTGGCTGATGGAGATGGATCAGACAGGCAAGAGTTGGGCGTCAGAGCCAACGTAAGAGCATATTCAGGCGTTTTGGTTTCTGGGCAGCCCCCTGCAGACGCCCATGCGGGTGCTGGGGGGAAGTGGGCGTGCTGGGGTGAGGGAGCATACTGCGCTCGCACTTACGCTGCTCGCTTGCACATAATGCAGTTGATCGGGGTTGACGGTCGTTCGCGTGGGTTCATCAACGCGAAAATCCGATGTGTGTTTTTGGCTTCTCTTTTCCAATTTTCCTCTTTTCCTGCGTCCCCCCCTCAACCATACCTCGCATTTTTCCTCCCTCCCACCCTCCCTGCATTGTGTCAGGAACAGGGCAGGACAGGACAAGGCAGACAAGGAACTGAGAGGAGTGATGATTGTATTGGAAACAATAATTCACTTGAGGGATGGGACAGGTCCCCCATCCCCCTTTTATACCTTTTGAGAGTCTTCCTTGTCAAGACTCAAAGAAAGTTCCAGAAAGAGCAATTAGTAATACAATGATACCAATGACAACAAGACAAGTCAGGAAAGCAAAGAAGGTTCCAGAAGGTTCCATGAAGGAATGTTCTAGAAGGTTCCAGAGGTTTCCAGAGGGTGATTCATAACATCATCTCCCCTTTTTAGGCCTCTTCTGCAACTTGGTGGGGTACCTGGTCTTGAACTTGAGCAGAAGGTCTTGGCAGTGAGTGAGGTTTGACTCAGGTTCCCAGGTGTTGTCAGCATCTGAGTAACCTTTCCACTTAACAAGGAACTTGAGTGTCCTTCCAAACCACTTGGCATCCAAGATTTGTTCAACCTCAAATTCCTCTTCACCTTCTACCTCAACTGGAGGAGGAGGAGGAACAACTCTGCCTGGAATGGAATTGGCCACAAACTTCTCCAAAAGGCTGACATGGAAAAACTGGGTGGATCTTCATGGATGCAGGGAGATCCAGCTTGAAGGTGACTGGATTGATTTGCTCCAAGATCTTGAAAGGTCCCAACTTGAGGTTGTCTAGCTTGGGACTTGGTCTTTTGGTCTGCAAGTTCTTCCTCAGAAGCCAAACTTGCTGACCCACAGCAAGGTCATGGTCCATTCTGTGAGTGTTGGCGAATCTTGAGGCATCTTCTTGGGCTTGCTTCAGGGTGGAGTCCAGGAAGGTGCTGATGATCTTGAGCTTATGCAAGTGTGAAGCCACAGCAGGAGCTTGGACATTGGATAGGGTCTCTTGTCCCAGAAGATCTCCTCTTGGATTGAAGCCATAGGTTGCAAAGAAAGGAGATAGCTGGGTGCTTGAGTGGAGAGAATTGTTGAGAGCAAATTCTGCCAGGGGAAGGAGGGTGGGCCAATCATCCTGTTGATAGCTGACATAGCACCTCAAATACTGCTCCAGAGTCTGGTTTGTTCTTTCTGTTTGTCCATCAGTCTGAGGGTGATAAGCAGTTGACAGTTGAGACTTGATTCCAAGGGCTGCTGTGAGTGCTTTCCAAAATTGAGATCTGAACTGAGGTCCTCTGTCACTGACAATTGACTGAGGCAGCCCATGGAGCCTGAATATGTGCTGCAAAAACAGGTCTGCTGTTCCTTGTGCATCTATATTCTCAGTGCAGGGGATAAAATGGGCCAACTTTGTCCTTCTGCAGATGACAACAAGGATAGAGTCAAATCCATGGGATGGGGGCAGTTTCACAATGAAGTCCATGGATATTGATGACCAAGGGCTGCTGGCAATTGGGAGGGGCTCCAGAAGTCCAAGGGCTTGTGTCTGCTGGATTTGTTTCTTTGACAGGTTTCACAGCTGCTGACATAGTTCTTGATGAACTTCCTCATGCCTGGCCAGTAGAAGTCTCTGGAAACAAGCTCATATGTCTTGTTCTCTCCTGGGTGTCCAGCTGTTGCTGCATCATGCCTTGTCTTGAGTATCTCAAGTTTTTCCTCTTCTTGGCTGATTTGAATCTTGTGAGGCTTGGGGTCCTTGGAAATAGCATGGGCCCACACACTGTCAGGAAGCAGTGAAAGGTGTGTCTTGGATGGTGGGGTGAAACCATCTCCCCCTTCAGGTGCAAGGTCTGTCCTTCTGCGCTCATCAGCAGTGGGGCATGAATTCTTGACTGGGAACTGTGATTCTTGAATCTTTGACTGAGGGTTTTGTTCTTGGCAAAGACTGTGAGCTGTGGAGCTTGAATCTTGAATTTGGACTGTGAACTGTGGTACTTGAATCTTTGACTGTGGGTTCTGTGAACTACAGACTTGGCCATGACTGTGAGCTCTATGAGCTGTCCTGGAATCTTGACTATGAACTGTGAACTGTGAAACTTGAATTTTGGCTGGGATCTGTGAGCTGCAGGCTGATACTGGAGCTGTCATTTGTTGTTGACCGTGGATACTAGGCTGAGAACCTTGAATCAGGGACTTGAGAGCATGAGACTTGGAGGCTTGACTTGAGTTTTGGGTGACTGTTCCAATTGGTGGAGGTTGGACTTGACCAGTGACCCAATCAATGGCAGGGTTCTGGGCTTGCAGCCATGGTAATCCCAGGATGACAGAGAATGTGGGTGAGCCAAGATCCAATACTTCCAGGTTGACCATGGATGGTGGAAAGTCTTGGATGTGGAGGTTTAGCTTGGTTTCATGGCTGATTTCCTTGAACAGAGCATGATTGGCAAAGTGGACCTTGAGGGGTGTGGATTTCTTGATGGTGGGAATGGCACAAGACTTGGCAAGGGTGGCATCAATGGTGTTGCAGGATGATCCAGAGTCTATAAGGGCCTTGGTTGTGATGGTTGACTTGGGTGAGAGTTGAATCTTGACATCCATGGTGAGTTGGTGGGGCTTGGAATCTGAGGTGTTTGTGGTGCTGGTGGTGGTGATGAAACAGGGGCAGCTTGGAGGAGGGTCCAGGGAATTGCCCCTCAGTGAGCCTGGACCTGGGAGTTTGGGTTGCTTCTTCCTTGGGCAGTCCTTGACAGCGTGTTCCTTGGAGCCACAGTAGAAACACAGTCCCTGCTGGGCCCTCCTTGTTTTCTCCTCTTGGCTCAGAGGACCCTTAGGAAGTGTCTCAACTGCATCCACTTGCATGGGTTCAGGAACTGTAAGAGCTTGAGGGACTGGGGTAGGTCTTGATGTAGTTCCTACTTGTCTTTGCTTCAGCCTCTTGGAGTAGAGTCTGTTGTCAATCTTGATGGCAAGGAGAATGTACTCTTCCAAGGTCTCAGGGGTGTGCAGAGACTGGGAGAGCATGTCTTGGATGGACTCATGGAGACCATCATGGTACAGCTCCATCAGAGCTGCATCATTGTATCCAGAGTCTCTGGCTAGTTGCTTGAATTGGTTGGTGTAGGCCACACAAGATTGCTTTCCTTGCTTGATATGCTTGAGCTTGGATCTTGCTGTCCAAGATGCGTAGGGGTCACCAAAGGTAGCTTCCAGCCCCTCCCAGAGCTCTTGCAGGGTGGTGGGTGTGCTTGGGAGAGATCTGTACCATGATTGAGCTTGACCAGACAGGAGGGTGCTTGTGAAAAGAACCTTGACTTGCTCACTGGGAAATCTTGAAGGTTGGAGAAGGATGACATTCTCCACAGTGGCCATAAAGTTCCTAAGGTCTTTGGCCAGCCCAGTGAACTTGTCAGGGCTGGGAACCTTGGGCTCTCTTGCTTGGTTGGCTTGGGGCAGGGGAAGAGCTTGATGTTCTTGTTGGTGAAGTTGTTGTTGAAGCTGGTGCTGCTGGTGAAGGACTTGTTCTTGAAGTTGGTGTGTCTGTCTTGAAAGGGCTTGTAATTGGTCCATCAAGGCTTGGAAGGCAGTTGCATCAGGGAAGGTGTTGTTTGGGTCAGACATGATGGCAGAGAGTAGTAGGAGAGGGTGAAGTGAATTATGATGTCAGGAACATGGCAGGACAAGGCAAGGCATGGCAGACAAGGAACTGAGAGGAGTGATGATTGTATTGGAAACAATAATTCACTTGAGGGATGGGACAGGTCCCCCATCCCCCTTTTATACCTTTTGAGAGTCTTCCATGTCAAGACTCAAAGAAAGTTCCAGAAAGAGCAATTAGTAATACAATGATACCAATGATACCAATGACAACAAGACAAGTCAGGAAAACAAAGAAGGTTCCAGAAGGTTCCACAAGGTTCCATGAAGGAATGTTCTAGAAGGTTCCAGAGGTTTCCAGAGGGTGATTTATAACACATTGGCAGAGTCCCTGTCAGAGAGGGAGACTGGTTGCCACTCCCCCCCACGTATTCTACGTTCCTCAGCGCATGTGGCAGTGCGCATGCTCTCCGATTTGAAGTGAGGACATCTCTTTAGTGTGCCCTTGTGGCACTCGCATCTGGATCCCGTCACCACAACGGATCGGGAAGGGGTACCTGCCACGGTGAGTGTTAGGCAGAACTGACTGGTTAGCAGCAAGAGGCACAAGACGGACCCGAACCTATTGTGGCTGTTAGTTATTGTTCTCACGATGCCCATGGGACAGCGAGCCACCACCAATGCAGGCCTGGGCACTGGCTTGCGCTGTTGACAGATTCTCCAAGTATTAAGTGGAACAGAAACCCAGTGTTAACAGTTTTTCCTCCTCCTCTGCTCAAGCAGATAATATAGAAGAGGTTTTTACCCTGTGCCAGTCACACTTGCCTAGCAACTATTATAGTGTGCAATTCAGAACAGAGTTTCTCTCTTGCTCACCAAGTTGGAGAGAAGGACTACCCACAAACACACATCCACTTCATTCACTCCTCCCACTCACTCACTCAGAGTTGACTGTTTACAGCGGTAATGGCAGCAAGGCCTGCTGTGTGAGCGGGCATTTCACTGCACAGGCAGTTTATAGCTCCACTTTTCCCACCCTGAAAGGGGTTCTTCATTACAAACATTGAATTGACTCACGGGATGACGAGTGCTCCTTGCTGGACTGGAGCTAACTCTGTTAAAGCGTCGGGCCTTGCGTCAAACAATTTAAGCGATTGTCAGAGTTGCCCTTTATGGTACAGCTGTTATGGTCTTCAGCTTTGGTGGGATGGCTTATGGAACTGCTTACTATGCCATCAACGCCAACGTCCCCGCCCCTTTGCAGCCTTCGCCACTGTCCCTTTCGCATCACTCATCGTCCAATACGTTGAATTTGAAACTACGACTTAAACAGTGGATTCGTGGATATTCGTTTTCCAAGAAAGGAGTCCCCATGACCACTCAGAGCTGATAGTAGCTGCGCCCAGTTTGGAGAGAGTGACGATAGGCAGTTGGGCGACTGACTGAGGAGGCCGTTTGCACAAGACAAGGAGGAGAATGAAAGGTAGAATCGGTAAGGTCATGCCGAGCCTTGTTCCTCACCTTTTTCCTCGTCACAACTGACGTTAAACTTTCAGACGCAGTGATAATTTTGACTCTTTCGAAGAAAGGGAGATAGTTTTATTGAGAATTCGGGCGAGCTCATCATTACAGCATTGATTAGACCAACAAAAACCGAACGGAGGAACCTTGTCATGCGACAGCTATATAAGAATGGCAGAGTCAAAGCTCATTGCAAACTGTTCGAACCCTGCCACGCAGAAGATTTTCCTGGACTCAGCCCCATGCGACGGTTTTCTCGAGGATGATTCGCGGTAAATCAACTGGTATGCTGGGTAAAACGGTTGGTGGATAGTCCGAGGGCGGAGAGCGTAGGTGGGTTAAAAAGCAGATACGCAGCAACTAGTACCCGGTTGTGTGTGTAGGTGTGCGGGGGGGCCAACAATGGCATTAAAAATACATGGTACGGTCTTGACCAGAACCTTTCATTGAAGATCGCGGGGAAGGGGGGAAGAGCGAGTTGGGAGCCTTATCCTGAGCCATTTTTTTTATTCTTCTACGAGCCGTGTGCAGGATGAGAATAGGGAGAGCAAAAAACCCACCCAATCGAAGAACGAAGAAGTAAAAATGGCGTTGCACCACAACAGAATCAACAATGAATCATAGTCCGTGCAAAAAGAAAAGAAAAGAACAGAGAGGAAAAAAAGAAGAAAAAAAAAAAAGGAAACAGAAAGTGGGCGATGAAGGGGGCGTGAAGTGGGGTAAAGAAGAACATCTACAAAAGCGCCGTTTCCCGCCTGTAGGTAGTGGCTGGTGTGAAGGGTGAAAATGGGGATTACAAAGTTTTGGGCGTAGTTGGGGGGGGGGTGGCATTGCACTTCCCTCTCCAGTCAAAGTGTGGAAGACAAATAAAAGGTCGCAGTCGTTGCAACCCGTACAAAGAAAGACAGCCCTGGACGAAAATAGTCGAGGTTGCGGAAGAGCGGAGAGTGCGTACGGGCAAGAAAAAGGTAATCGAGGGGCGGTTTTTTTTTTTTTTTTTGTTTTTCTTTGGTCTTTTTCGTCGAGAATATGACCAAAAAGAAAAGGAAAAAAGTATAGAAACGAAAGCCGGGGTTTGATAGCGCTGTGGTCCGAGCATAATTCGCGCGCGAGGAGGCCGGGGAGTACACCGCCCGACACCCCCTTTTTACGCCGACGAGGTCGTGGGCCCGCGGCGGACGCTGAGGCGGATGCGGCGGCTGCGGTGGGTGGTTGTTGCGACGACGGGCGCGGCGGTGGTCGACGCCGGTTGGGAGGCCGAGTCGGTGGCCGAGGCGGCGGCCCAGGTAGAGCCGGCGGCGGGGGCGGGGGCGGTGGTGGTCGACGCGACGGCGGCGGCGGCCGAGGTGGATGCGGCAAGGGACGCCGAGCCGGTGGAGGCTACGGCGGAGGCCAAGGCCGAGGCTGAGGCGGCGCCGGTGGTGGTTGCGACGACCGGGGCCGCCGCGGAGGTCGATAACCGCGGCCGCGGCAGTGGTTCCAGCAGCGGTGGTAGTTCCGGCGGCGGCCGCCGTTGTGGTGGTTGTGACGACCGGGGCCGCCTCCGAGGAGGTCGACGCGGCGGCAGCGGCGGCGGTGGTGATCCCAGCCGAGGCCGTGTTCGCAGCCGAAGTCGAGGCAACCGCCCACGTCGACGCGGGGGCGGTGCCGGCGGCCAGCTGGACGCCGCGGCGGAGGCCGGGGCAGCGGAAGAACCGGTGGAAGCGACGATGGGTGTGGACGCGGAACCCGTCGTAGAGGGAGGCGGGGCGGAGCAATTGGTGGAGGTTGGACTTGACCAGTGACCCAATCAATGGCAGGGTTCTGGGCTTGCAGCCATGGTAATCCCAGGATGACAGAGAATGTGGGTGAGCCAAGATCCAATACTTCCAGGTTGACCATGGATGGTGGAAAGTCTTGGATGTGGAGGTTTAGCTTGGTTTCATGGCTGATTTCCTTGAACAGAGCATGATTGGCAAAGTGGACCTTGAGGGGTGTGGATTTCTTGATGGTGGGAATGGCACAAGACTTGGCAAGGGTGGCATCAATGGTGTTGCAGGATGATCCAGAGTCTATAAGGGCCTTGGTTGTGATGGTTGACTTGGGTGAGAGTTGAATCTTGACATCCATGGTGAGTTGGTGGGGCTTGGAATCTGAGGTGTTTGTGGTGCTGGTGGTGGTGATGAAACAGGGGCAGCTTGGAGGAGGGTCCAGGGAATTGCCCCTCAGTGAGCCTGGACCTGGGAGTTTGGGTGCTTCTTCCTTGGGCAGTCCTTGACAGCATGCTCCTTGGAGCCACAGTAGAAACACAGTGGCGGGGGCGGGTTGCCGGTGATGCCGGGGGACGGCGGTGGGACCTTTCCAGTGGTCGTTGGGGGCGGGGGGCGGCGGTGGGTTGCCGGTGGTGCCTGGGGCGGGGGAAGTCACGTTCCCAGTCGTCTCCGGCGGAGGGGGAGGAGGGTGGTTGCCAGTAGTGCCTGGGGGTGCAAGAGGCACATTTCCAGTTGTCGCCGGTGGCGGGGGGCGGAGGCGGGTTGCCGGTGGTGGGGAGGAACGTTCCCAGCCGTCTCCGGTGGTGAGGGCGGTGGGTTGCCGGTGGTGCCGGGTGGGGGTGGAGGGAGTGTGGTGGAGGCGGCGGAGGGGCACCAGTGGTAGTCAGCACGACACGAGAAACGTAACTGGTGGAAGAAGGAGGGATGTAGATTGGTGTTGTCGGCTTGTAGACGGAGGTGCTTGTCGACGTCGGCTTATGAGCACTCGTGGAAGTAGAGCCAGGGAGCGACCAAGAGAATTTAGAGGACGCCCCGAAAGTGCAAGTAGCGTTGATGTAGCACGTAGTCGAGTGCTGGTAGAACTTGATGGCGACGGCCGAGTTGATAACAGTGAAAGTGACCGACGGGCTGTAGGGGTACGCAAAGATCGGTCCGTATTGGAACCAGGCTCCAGTTTGGTTGCCGCGGTACGCGTCGGCCGTGGCAGCGATGGATAAGTCGAAGTAGAAACGCGGTTCCCTCTCCGAGTTGAATGAGGCCAACCTTGTCGCCAACGGCAATGGGGCACGAGTACGGCCCAGCAGTGTTGACGGTGTAAATGCCGGCCATGTAGTCGATAGGAACGTCTTTGGTGAGAACCTTGGTAGTGCCCACCGTCGGGGTCGCGCAGGGCTTGTCCGTAGCCGTGGGAGTTGGAGTTGGAGACTTGTATTTTAAGTAGTTGTCGCGGCGGTAGCCCTTCGCACTTTGTTCAGGAACCTTACGAAAGGTCCTTCGATCCCGCGAGCCGGCTGGCGGTGCACGAGCTGCTTCTGGGTGCCAGACGATTTGATAAAGTCGATCGAGGCACACGGTCCGGTCACGCACTCCACTTGATAGTGCAAGCGCTGCTGAAAAAGGAGGCAGTAAGCGTGCCGTCGGAGGCGGCTGCAAACTGGCCGTAGATATCAGAGTTGTAGCCGCTTGGCACGAAAGAAGTGGAAGAACCTAAAAATTTCAAATGTTAGGGTTTGCAACAATAATCGATTTCAAAACACACTTACACAAAAGTAGCGCCAAGGTTGAAAAACTTGTCATCATCAACGGAACGTTCAATGATGAACGAGGTGGATGAAATCGGCGTCAAGTGGTAGACCGAGTTTGCGATGCAATTGCAACCAGAAAGCGACGTGATCTCGTACTCGCCAGCAATTTCAAAGACGGAAGCTCCCGCAAGAGGCCTGGAACAGGTGGGAACGCTTGTGGGCGTCGGCACATACGAAGTTGACGCAGTGGTGGGCTTGTAGCTGGAGCTTGTAGACGGCTTGTAGGACGAGATGGTGGAAAGCGAAGTAGGCTTGGAGGACGACGAGGGTACTGACGACGGCTTGTACGACGAGACCGACGGAAGCCCTGGTGTGGACGTTGTGGACGTTGGCTTGTCAGTCGACGGGCTCGGCGTGCCTGACTTGTACGACGAAGGCACCGGTGGAGGAGACAGGCTTGTATGAAGAAGACGACGAGGGTTTGCTAGGCGTCGACGAGGGCGGAGGAAGATGAGGCTGGCTTGTACGACGAGGACGGAGTCGGAATCGGTTCGCACGCCGACGACGACGACGAGGATCGGCGCCGACGGCACGGCCGCGCGCGTTCGGCGGCTTGCTCGACGGCGCGTTCGGCGGCCTCGCGGTTGGCGCGGAGAGGGAGGCCGCGACTTGGGCGGCGATTGCGCGGGGACTACTTTTTTCTTTTTTGTTTGTTTGTTTGTTTGTCTGTCTGTTTGTTTGTTTGTTTGTTTGTTTGTTAGTTCGTTTTCGAGCGGGGCCGTGAGAACAACAGAATAACTGACGAAAAGCAGAACAACAACACACACACACACTCAAACACGCAAACACAAAAACAGGCACGCTGCAAGCGGCTCACAAACACACACAATCGCACAATATCGCACAGCAAACAACAAAGCGAAAGCAAAAGCGAAACCGACCGCGAAACGAAAACGAAACGAAACAACCCTTCCACCGCTCAATCTCCTCCTCGCGAATCGCGCGCGGCGCCGCTCCTTCTTTCCTTTTCCTTTTCCTTTTCCTTTCCTTCTCCCTCAGTCGCGTCGCCGTGTGCTGCTGCTGCTGCTGCTGCTGCCCGTCCAGCTCGTTGCCACCACCGCCCTCGACCGACGCCGCCGCCGCCTGGCACAGTAGAAGAACGAAAAAAAGTTACAAACACAAGCATCCCGAGCAGAAAAACAAATGAAGAAGAATAACAAAAGAAGAAGAAGAAGAAGAAGAAGAAGTGGGAGAAGGAGAAAGAAGAAAGAACAAGAAGAGGAAAGAAGAAAGCATCAAAACCCCCCCAAACAAACGCACTCACACCACCGCCGCACCGCCTCCTTCGTCTTCCTCGCCAGCAGCTCCGCGAACCGGTCGTACCACGCCGCGTGCGCCAACGCCGCGTCCGCGCTCTCCACAGCCGGGATCGACTCGACGCACGTGCGGACAAGTTTGTCCTGGTTGTCCTTTTTTTGTTGTTTTGTGTGTGTGTGTGTGTGTGTGTGCGTGTGTGTGTCAGTGATTTCTCGGATCAAAAATGGATCTCACGCAACACAGCACACAGACATCGTACTTTGTGGCTGAGGTCGTCCCTTCCGCCGTAGTGGCCGCCGTGCGTCGCGACGTAGTTCTTTATGTGTGCAGTGGAAAGGGGGAACGAGAGGAATTATGGGTGAAAAGGGTGAACAAAAATGATAAATCGTTGAGGTGCGTTTGCACAGACACACAGTCACACAGTCACACCCACGCGAACATACACGCGCACATACAAACGCACACCACACACACACACACACACACACTCTCTCTCTCTCTCTCTCTCTCTCTCTCTCTCTCTCTCTCTCTCTCTCTCTCTCTCGACACACACTCACAGCACACCCCCACACACAAATCACGCACACCTGAATCGCAACAACCTCCAGCGGCAACCCGCCCTCGCACTTGCCGCCGCCGCATGCGTCGTCGTCGTCGATTCCCGCCACCACCCGTGTGCATCGCTATGACCGCTGCGTCGTCGTCACCGACTCCACCATCGACTCCACAATGATCCCAGATGGCCACGCGCCCCTGGAACGCCGCGAGCTCGAGCGCGAGCTGCTTATTTCTTGCGTCGCGAGGGCCGAGAACCTGTGGAGCGGGAGAGAACAAGGGGTGGGGTGGGGTTGGGAGGTGAGGGTCGTTACTCAAAACTCAACACTCAAAAAAAAAAAAAAAAAAAGAAAGCAAAATAAAGGAAACTCGCACGCAAGCAACGCACTTTTCCTTTGAGTCTCCCTCAACAGCAACAAGTCGCTTCGATGCGCTGCATGGCGCGCTTGAGTCCGTCGAGGCTTATTGCTGTTGTTGTTGTTGCTGTTGCTGTTTTTGTTTGTTTTTGGTAAGGACAAACCTCGATATAACAGTAACAGAACAAAGAACAACACGCACGCACCGTCGCCGTCGCCCGAACCCTTGTTATTTGCGCCCGCCGAACGCGCGAGCTTCTTGTTTCATTCATTCATTCATTTGCATTCCGTTAGAACCACGCAGCAATACGACGAAGCAGAAACAAAAAAAAAAAAAAAAAAAAAAAAAAACACTCTCACCCTACCCATCCTTGTCGTCGTTGTCCTTGTCGTCGCACTCCCCCACAACAAACACCACCACTTCCCCGCCGGCACCACCACCACCAACACCACCCGCGTAGCAGTAGCAACGCGCCACCGCTGCATGCAGATCGCGCTCTATCCCGCGCGAGCGGCGCCGCGCCGCGCGGAGGTGCGAGACGGTCGCGGCGCGTTTGGATGGATGCCAGGGATGATGACGATGTTTGGTCTTTTGTGCTGGCGGTGGTTGTGGTCGTGGTGGTGGTCGCGGTCGCGGTGGCGGATGTGGGATTGGTCGATGTCGTCGGTGTCGTTGTCGTTGTGGGGATCACAAGCAGCACCGGCGGCTGTTGGGTGGTCGTCGTCGTCGTCGTCGAGGAAGCGCACGACGCGGAGGTGGGAGGGGCGGGCGCGGAGTCGTTGGTGGTCGTTGGGGCGAGTGCGGAAGGGAGCGGGTGGGAGGAGGACCGTCGCAGCTGCCGCTGTCGACGCCGCGTGCTGCTGCTGCTCCTGCATATCGTCGTTGTGCTCAATCATCATCGTCGTTATGATCACCGTTAACGTCGTCGCCATGCCATCCTTCGTCCTCGCCGCGGCCGCGTCGTCGCGTCGCCCATCGCGCATTCGAGGCGGCTTCGTCCTCGTCGTCGGCCCAAAGACCCGACAACGCTTCTGCCGCTGCTGCAAGCAGCATCGCTCAGCGTCAAGGGGTTGTGTGAGTGTGCAAATTGTCTGAGACAGAGACTCTGCTTTTCTTTGAGATCGAAAATGCACTGCGGGTCAAGCTGCTCTTGACAAGGCTGATCGTCGGCGGAAGAAGAAGGCGACCGGCGACCGCGTCGACTGTGGCGGGGGCGGCGGCGCTGTCGTTGAACGCGGCGGCCTCCTCCGCACGCGCCGCCACGAAATCCCCACCGCCGCCCCCTCCCCCGCCTTCCTGCAGATCGCGCCATTCTCGTCGACCGCCCGCCGCTGCCAACAACAACAACAACAACAACAACAGCAGCACTCTACACCGCCGGACCACGACGCCGCGGGCGGCGCCACGACAAGGACGCACTTTGAGTTCCGCACGGTGCCGGAGGACGTCAAGGAGTCGCTGGGTGAGTGGCGGAACGGAAATGCTTTCTCTCCTTTTCCGTGGGCGCGCGCGCGTATCTTCCACTGCTTACCTCCTCTATCTGACGCCAACCCTCCCAAAAAACAAACGTACGACGTGATGATCGACGTGATGAGCGGCGGCGTGCACCGGCTGTGGAAGGACTTCTTTGTGCGCGCGCTGGTGCCCGGACCGGGCATGCAGCCGCTGGACGTGGCCGGCGGGACGGGTACGGCGCGGCTTCTCTCCTTTCTCTTCATTCCTATTCGTCCAAAAAAATAGGCGGAAAGCCGCGTACGGCGCGAACCACGCTGCAAACTTCACGGTCGTCGACATTAACCCGAATATGCTCAAGGTCGGCATGCAGAGGGCCGAGAAGTTGGGGCACATGCTGAGTTTAGTAAGAAGAAAACCCCCCGCAATTATCTACCATCAAATCATCCCCGCCTCGCCCCGTTCCCCGCCCCGTCGTTCCCCGTACCAAACTGACCTTTCGTTCTCCTCCCGCACCTATCCACCAACAACCAGCCGGCCGCATCACCTTCCAAGAATGCAACGCTGAGCACCTCTCGTCCATCCCCGACGCCTCGGTCGACGCCTTCACGATCGCGTTCGGCATCCGCAACTGCACGCACGTCGACGCGGTCGTGCGCGAGGCGTACCGCGTGCTAAAGCCGGGCGGGCGGTTCATGTGCCTCGAGTTTGGCAGCGTCGAGAACCCCATTATACGAAGGTTTGTTTTTCTTTCCTTGTTCTTTTTCGGGCGAGAGCGGCTAGACCCCCTCACACACAAAAAAAAAACACAGCATCTACGACACCTACTCCTTCGAAGTGATCCCGACGCTTGGCGGGCTGATCGCCAACGACCGCGACTCGTACCAGTACCTGGTTGAGAGCATCCGGCGGTTCCCGCCGCAGCCGGCGTTTGCGAGGATGATTCGGGACGCGGGGTTCCGGCTGCGCGGGAAAGGCTGGGAGGACTTGACGTTTGGGGGTCGCGGCGGTGCATTCGGGGTGGAAGCTTTGAACGGGGGGAAGGACGTGGGGCCAAGGTTTTTTTTTTTTTTTTGTGGGTGGTGTGTACCGGGTCCAAATACAGTATCGCAATGGGCGTGAGTGCACCCAGCATCGTCCGCGGTGCTGGATAGGGGGGGCAGTGCGGGGGGCACAAAAGTGCGACGTAGCAAACCACACTACCACAACCAATGGGTGGTTTGAATGAGCAGGTGCGCATCGTTGCAACAATGGGGAACATCCTCAACGAAAGTGAGGAAAAAACAAAGACAAGGAAAGACAGAATGAGAGAGAGACAGAGAGGAAAGATGAAGCGAGACAGGGAGAGATATGGAGAGGGAGCGAGAGAGAGAGATAGGGAGAGAGAGTGAGACAGAGTGGACGGTTTCTAAAAATGGAATTAAATTTGCGGGCAGGTCAGCGTTTCTTTCTGTCTCGGCCTCCTTGTCTCTCTCCAATTCGCATCCTCACCATCCAAGGTTGGTGACCGAGGTCGATGTCGACTAGTCGCCGTCCTCCACCTTGCCTCAATCCAAAACCCCCCCTTTCCCCGATCGCTGCAGGATCCGTCTCATGTACTTTGCATCCCGCCCCACCACTACCCACGCCCATTCCCTTTGCACTGTCTCGGGGTTGGTCTCATTGCAACAACTAACTGAAACGTGTCGGTGGTCGACATCCCTCCCTCACCCCCACCTCGTGACAGACTGTTGACTCGCTGCCAAGTACCGTATCATTCGTGATCCACCCAAATTTGTGCCTGATTGCTGTCTTCGTCTCACGTGCTTGCATCTCCTTGGGATCATCGTGCCTTCCCTGCCTTTCATTCTCGAAACTTCCATCAATTCGCCCATCCCATCAATTGGCTCCTACTGCTTCACTGCTGCGGAAACTGTGTTTTTTGTTTGAATTCTGATTGCTCGGCCCTCGCCTCTTCAGTCTCCCCACCAACACACAGGCTCACCCACCGTTCGTCGTCCACTAGTCGAACCTCCAAGAAGGCACCGTTCTTTTTTTAAAAAATTGAAGGTAAGCCACTTCCGTCCCAATCAATTGCTTCTGTCCTGACAGTCACTTTCTTGTTTTTGTTTCTTTCCAGCGTGAAACCACTCGATTCAAACATGGACAGTGCTGAAGTAAGGCGCACGCTTCCTCTTGTCTTGATTCAGTATCAAACTTTTGCCCACCCCAACCCACACGAAAAGCATTCACTCGAAGCATTCATTAAATTTTTTTTATTTTCTCCTTTTCAGCTTGTAAATCTCACGATTTCTCCTCGCGATATTGCGCGCGAACCAGCTCCGATTGGTGCTGGGGGTTCGGCCAAGTGTTCCGTGGCACCTATCAACGCCACATCCCTGTTGCAATCAAGCAACTCCAAATAGAGGCGACTGGGATCCATCCTGAGACGCGCAGGGAGTTGCTTGCCGAGGCAAGAATCATCAA
Organism: Zopfochytrium polystomum; assembly: GCA_025765615.1. Classification (NCBI taxonomy): domain Eukaryota; kingdom Fungi; phylum Chytridiomycota; class Chytridiomycetes; order Chytridiales; family Chytridiaceae; genus Zopfochytrium; species Zopfochytrium polystomum. Next base: position 31,679 of record JAIVFJ010000346.1, on the reverse strand, counting down.
AGAATGTCGCATGAGCGGGGTGCCTTCGCCGTTTGTCATTGGTTTCTATGGACTACTGGTTGAAGAGAATGGTGCAAAGTTCTCGTTGGTCATGGAGGTGAGTTGGCACATAAGCAATCACTTACAGGCTTTCTGCTGAACTAACAATCCCATACTGTTACCCATTCTCATCTTTGTTTGCGCACAACCCAGCTTGCCTCTGTTGGCTCTCTCTTGATTACTATCGCAAGACTGACATCACATTGGTGCCAGTCGATCATCGCATTTCTCTCCTGCACCAAGTGTCTGTTGGCATGAGTTTCCTGCATGGTTTGGACATTCTTCACAACGATTTGAAGAGCATGAACGTGCTCTTGACGCAGTCTGGCCCAAATGCGCCCCTGGTGGCGAAGATCGCGGACTTTGGCTTGAGCAAAATGAAGAATGAGATTCGGTCTCGCAGCACTGTGTCCCGCATGGGAGGATCCGCATACTGGATGGCCCCAGAACTCACTGGATTCAAGAAGAAAGTGAGTTTTCACGCTTGATTAAAGCTTGTGTGCACTTCCCCGCTAATAGTGGAATGAATTTCAATCACTCATGTCAGGAACAGGGCAGGACAGGACAAGGCAGACAAGGAACTGAGAGGAGTGATGATTGTATTGGAAACAATAATTCACTTGAGGGATGGGACAGGTCCCCCATCCCCCTTTTATACCTTTTGAGAGTCTTCCTTGTCAAGACTCAAAGAAAGTTCCAGAAAGAGCAATTAGTAATACAATGATACCAATGATACCAATGACAACAAGACAAGTCAGGAAAAGCAAAGAAGGTTCCAGAAGGTTCCACAAGGTTCCATGAAGGAATGTTCTAGAAGGTTCCAGAGGTTTCCAGAGGGTGATTCATAACAACTCAATCACTCAGATCACGAAAGCAAATGATGTGTTCTCTTTTGCTGTTCTCCTCACGGAGGTTGTCAGCTGGATTGGAGTGTATGGTGTTCCCCTCCATGAGATGAACCCATCCCAGTTTCCATTGGCCTCCAAGGATGACAACTATCGCAGAGAAGCCTTGGCCGACCTAGATGAAAACGTGTTCTCTGCCATACAGAAGGGACGCAATATTCGAGATTTATTTCAGCAGTGCTGGCAAGTTGATCCTGCAGCCCGTCCACTCTTTCCACAGATTGCAAGCACTCTTGAACTGTTGCTGGATGGATTTGATGGTGAGCAAGCCGTTGCTTCGAGCTTGGCCACACCAGTGTTTCATCCTGTTCCAGCTGCAGCGGGAAATCCCACAATGCCAAAACCTACCAGCGAACCTGCCGCCCAGGGCGAGGGCACTCTTGGGTACTATTCTGAGGGCTACATTGCCCAAACGTTGATGCTGAGCTCCAATTATGCTGGAGGATCAGGCCAGGTAAGAAAATATTGACTTGATGTGAGACTGTTTTCTGATTCTTTCACGCCAATCTGAATCAGGCCCAATTACCCATCACTGCCAACATGGAAAAATTGACTTTTCAGGGTCTGCCTCCGCCGCTTTCGCAAGGAACAAGGCCTCCACCTCCGCCGCCTCCAATTCTGCGAGAAACTCAGCATCCACCTGGCGACAGTGCCCATCAGACATTGAAACCATCCCCACCGCACGGACCTCAAGACGAAATCCTCACAGACCTTGCTCTGACTCACCCAGACACTGTCAAGTTTTGGCGACACTGGGCAGTGGACTCTGAGACTGGCAAGACAGCCTTCCAGATGCCCTGGTCTGAACTGGCGTTTGCGCTGGAAGCCGCCATTCTGAATGGAGACTCGTCCAAGGAAGTGAAGGAAGATCTACTGCAGGAAAAATGTGCCAAAGCATTCAAGACTGCCTGTCCTCTGTCTGCTTTTTCTGTGTTTGTGAAGCGTGCTCCTCCTGGGAGCACTGTGGCTGATGTGTTTGGATTTGCGGTTGGTCCAACCAAGCAGGAACTTCTACGCATCAAAGGTCAGACTGCCAGTGAGAACGAAGGAGATTTAAGTAAGGCACATACATTAACTTTCAAAAAAGAGAAACAAAGCCGTCTAGAGGATAAGGTGAAGCACAGGATTCTTGCGGGAGGATGGGACCAATCAAACTGCACGTTCAAGAAACTGACAGAGGATGAAAAAGTGCAAATGCACGAGGCTTTGGCGACAAACACCACAGTGCAACACTTGAAAATTCTTTGTAAGCCAGGCGTGTTTTTTTCTCATCCGCGTTCTAAATAACCAAAATACCAGCACGTGAGAAATATTTTGCAATGACTCACCTCAAAAAAAAATTCCTCCTAACTTTACCTTTCACAGCGACATCAGGTATTAATGCCAAAATAAATTCTTCCAGCAGACGATGCAGTCGCAAACCTTCACTAAATTCTCCACTATAAAACATGAAAACCAAATCAAATACCTCACACGTTCCGTCAGCATGTAAGTTCACTTACCAAGAAACAGGGATCTGATCATCGTTCTCACCTTCTTTTTGACGCCAATTCTTGATGTCTTCTATTTTTATCAACTTGTGTTCTCTGCACAATTCTCTCAAACGGCCTGGCTTTGTTGGAACATTCTGAACTGGAACAACCTGCAGACGGTGAGTGCATGCCTTTGTTTTTCCAAGACATGGTTGATTCTGCAGAAACTCCATTCAAAATTATGGGTTTCATTGGGGGGGTTTTGTGTTTGAGCTTGCTTGCTCACCAATTCCTGACCCGTCTTGTTTTCTTGATATTTCTTTTTTTTGCCTGTGTTCTCTCCACAACTCTCTCAAATGGCCTGGCTTTGACGGAACATTCTGAACTGGAATAACCTGCAGGAAGTGAGTGCATCTCTTTGTTATTCCAAGACGTGGTTGATTCTGCAGAAACCCCATTCAAAATTATGGGTTGCGTTGAAGGGGTTTTGTGTTTGAGCTTGCTTGCTCACCAATTCCTGACCCGTCTTGTTTTCTTCTTGATATTTCTTTTTTTTTCGCCTGTGTTCTCTGCACAACTCTCTCAAATGGCCTGGCTTTGGCGGAACATTCTGAACTGGAATAACCTGCAGGAAGTGAGTGCATCACTTTGTTATTCCAAGACGTGGTTGATTCTGCAGAAACCCCATTCAAAATTATGGGTCGCATTGGGGGTGTTTTGTGTTTGAGTTTGCTTGCTCACCTATTTATGGCCCATCTTGTTTTCTTATTGATGTTTCCTTTTTTTTCGCTTGTGTTCTCTACACAACTCTCTCAAACGGCCTGGCTTTGTCGGAACCTTCTGATCTGGAACAACCTGCAGTTTGTGAGTGCATCACTTTGTTTTTCCACGACATGGTTGATCCTGCAGAAACCCCCATTCAAATTATGGGTTGCATTGGGGGGGTTTTGTGTTTCAGTTGGCGTGCTCACCAATTTCTGACTCATCTTGTTTTCTTCTTGATGTTTCCTTTTTTTTCGCTTGTGTTCTCTGCACGATTCTCTCAAACGGCCTGGCTTTGTCGGAACATTCTGAACTGGAACAACTTGCAGGGGGTGAGTGCATCACTTTGTTTTTCCAAGACATGGTTGATTCTGCAGAAACATCATTCAAAATTATGGGTTGCATTGGGGGGGTTTTGTGTTTCAGTTGGCGTGCTCACCAATTCTGACTCATCTTGTTCTCTTCTTGATATTTCCTTTTTTTCCCACTTGTGTTCTTTGCACAACTCTCTCAAACGGCCTGGCTTTGTCGGAACATTCTGAACTGGAACAACCTGCAGCGAGTGAGTGCATCACTTTGTTTTTCCAAGACACGGTAGATTCTGCAGAAACCCCATTCAAAATTATGGGTTGCATTGGGGGTGTTTTGTGTTTGGGTTGGCATGCTCACCAATTTCTGACCTGTCTTGTCTTCTTCTTGCTGTTTCCTTTTTTCCGCTTGGGTTCTCTTCACGATTCTCTGAAACGGCCTGGCTTTGTCGGAACATTCTGAACTGGAACAACTTGCAGACTGTGAGTGCATCACTTTGTTTTTCCAAGACACGGTAGATTCTGCAGAAACCCCATTCAAAATTAAGGGTTGCATTGGGGGTGTTTTGTGTTTGAGTTGGCATGTTCACCAATCTCTGACCCACCTTTTTATTTTTTTGAAAACTTTTTTCTTTCGACTTGTGTTCTCTGCACAACTCACTCAAACGGCCTGGCTTCGTCGGAACACTGTGAACTGGAACAACCTGCAGGGGGTGAGTTCGTTACTTTGTTTTTCCACGACATGGTTGATCCTGCAGAAACCCCATTCAAATTATGGGTCGCATTGGGGGGGTTTTGCGTTTGAGTTGGCTTGCTCACCAATTTCTGACCCATCTTTTTTTCTTCTTGATGTTTCCTTTTTTTTCGCTTGTGTTCTCTGCGCGATTCTCTCAAACGGCCTGGCTTTGTTGGAACATTCTGATCTGGAACAACCTGCAGACTGTGAGTGCATCACTTTGTTTTTCCAAGACATGGTAGATTCCGCAGAAACCCCATTCAAATTATGGGTTGCATTGGGGGTGTTTTGTGTTTGAGTTGGCGTGTTCACGAATTCTGACCCATCATTTTATTTTTCTTGATAACTTTTTTTTTTTGACTTGTGTTCTCTGCACAACTCACTCAAACGGCTTGGCTTTGTTGGAACATTGTGAACTGGAACAACCTGCAGGGGGTGAGTGCGTCACTTTGTATTTCCAAGACATGGTAGATTCTGCAGAAACCCCATTTAAAATTATGGGTTGCTTTGGGGGAGTTTTGTGTTTGAGTGGCATGCTCACCAATTTCTGACCCGTCTTGTTTTCTTCTTGATGGTTCCTTTTTTTCGCTTGTGCTCTCTGCACAATTCTCTTAAACGGCCTGGCTTTGTTGGAACATTCTGAACTGGAGCAACCTGCAGACAGTGAGTGCATCACTTTATTTTTCCAAGACATGGTTGATTATGGAGAAACCCCACGAGGGGGTTTTTTGTGTTTGAGTTGGCTTGCTCACCAGTTCCTGACCCATTATTTTATTTTTCTTGATAACTTTTCTTTTTGACTTAATGTTCTCTGCACAACTCTCTTAAACGGCCTGGCTTTGTCGGATCATTGTAAACTGGAACAACCTGCAGTTGGTGAGTGCATCACTTTCTTTTCCAAGACATGGTTGATTCTGCAGGAACCCCATTCAAAATTACGGGTTGTGTTGGGGGGTTTTTTGTTAGAGTTGGCTTTGTGACCCATTTTTTTTTTTCTGTTCTTGAGAATTTTTTTTTTGTTCTCTGCACAACTCTCTCAAAGGGCCGTAACCCTAACCCTTGACAATATGATGACAGAAAAGGGCCTCTATGTATCGGAGCAAAGTGTCAAGACGTTGATGGCCGCCCTCAAGATGAACAAAATGGTGAAGTCGCTTGACTTGGAAAGTGAGTTTGCTCAGTTTCTCTGTCTTTTTTTCTTGAATTTTCCCTCTTAACTGCATTGGCCAGACCACCGTTTGTATCAGGAACATGAATCCTTGAAGGCAGGCTTACAAGACTGCCCCTTTTTGTCTTCATTGAATCTTAAAGGTCGTGAAAAGTCCTTGCTGTTGGATGTTGAACTGACACAACATTCTCTTCATTTCAGGTAACGGCTTCACCACCAAAGATATGAGAAGTGGGTTTCCGGCACACTTGACAGTTGTGTTTGAATGAAGAATTGTCATCTGGAAACCTGTTTGCTTCTTGCTTTCTTTTGTGTCTTGAGTGACCCTTTTCTGCTGATTCAACTTCTTCAGAAGTGTGTTTGTTCCTCACTACCTCCTTGGTTCCTTTCCATCTCCCTCTTCGTTGTGTGTTTTCTTCAGAGTTGACCCATCGCATTTCACCTTGGTGGCCATTTGTGGACAGGTTGATCAAATTGAGCGTTGTTGAATTGTGCCCATGTCATCATCGACAAGAGAAATAAAATACAAAAGAGCAAGCGAAAATTGTCAAAGGACAACAGACATGAGCATGATGAAAAAGAACCTAAACAGCAGTGGTGTTTACGATACTTGTATTTCCAAATCACTGCGAGACATTATTGGTTGACAATCTCCAGGGTCTGTGTCAAGAACCAAGGTGGGAAGGCAGGCTGTTGTTTTTTCAGCGGAGTAATCACGCGTCGGGGAAGCAAGGCCCCGCTCCAAAGTCCAAACACAAACAGTCAATGGTAGAGAAGCGCTGGCACACAAGTGCGGTGAGCCTGTCGACGAGCGGCCCTATGGCTACGCTGGTGGGCACAGTGGCGACAATCAGCTCGCATGCCACTTTGGCAGGGATGCCGTGATCGTGACAGTGCAGAACCCAATTCAACAGCAGTTTCCTCACACGGCCACCAGCGACCTGGGGGGATGTGCACATGCTGCGACGCGTTCACGACTCAATACTCCATCCCAAATACGCCCATGTGCGAGCCGGGGGTGCACTGCACAACAAGGGCCCAATCACTTCGTGGCCAGGGCTTTCGCGGGGTGGACGCTGGGCGCGGTGATTGCATGCACGTCGTTGGGTTGGTTGGGGGGGAGAGGTGGACGGTGGGGACGGGGGGGGAAGAGGAAGAGAAGGAATTTGTTGTGATGCGGCCTGCTGCGGTTGGCTGATGGAGATGGATCGGGCAGGCAATATTTGGGCGTCAGAGATAATTTGCTACCATTTATATGTTGGTTATGTGCCATGGCAAATCAGAAAGGCTCAAGGTCCTGTGTCCTATGCATGAGAGTGCTGTTCACACACCCTTATACTTTAGTCTCCATTGGCTTTGGTTTGCTGTTTATTGTTTGGTGGAACTGACTGGTTTGCAGCAAGAGGCACAAGACGGACCCGAACCTATTGTGGCTGTTAGTTATTGTTCTCACGATGCCCATGGGACAGCGAGCCCACCACTGCAGGCCTGGGCACTGGCTTGCGCTGTTGACAGATTCTCCAAGTACTAAGTGGAACAGAAACCCAGTGTTAACAGTTTTCCTCCTCCTCTGCTCAAGCAGATAATATAGGAGAGGTTTTTACCCTGTGCCGGTCACGCTTGCCTAGCAACTATTATAGTGTGCAATTCAGAACAGAGTTTTTCTCTTGCTCACCAAGTTGGAGAGAAAGACTAACCACAAACACACATCTCCACTACATTCACTCCACCCACTCACTCACTCAGAGTTGACTGTTTACAGCGGTAATTCCAGCAAGGCCTGTTGTGTGAGCGGGCATTTCACTGCACAGACAGTTTATAGCTCCACTTTCCCCACCCTGAAAGGGGTTCTTCATTGCAAACATTGAATTGACTCACGGGATGGCGAGTGCTCCTTGCTGGACTGGAGCTAACTCTGTTAAAGCGTCGGGCCTTGCGTCAAACAATTTAAGCGATTGTCAGGGTTGCCCTTTATGGTACATCTGTTATGGTCTTCATCTTTGGTGGGATGGCTTAAGGAACTGTTTACTATGCCATCAACTCCAACCTGCCCGCCCCCTTTGCAGCCTTCGCCGCTGTACCTTTCGCATCACTCATCGTCCAATACGTTGAATTTGAACCTACGACTTAAACAGTGGATTCGTGGATATTCGTTTTCCAAGAAAGGAGTCCCCATGACCACTCAGAGCTGATAGTAGCTGCGCCCAGTTTGGACAGAGTGACGATAGGCAGTTGGGCGACTGATTGAGGAGGCCATTTGTAACAAGACAAGGAGGAGAATGAAAGGTAGAATTGGTAAGGTCATGCCGAGCCTTGTTCCTCACCTTTTTCCTCGTCACACTGACGTTAAACTTTCAGACGCAGTGATAATTTTGACTCTTTCGAAGAAAGGGAGATAGTTTTATTGAGGATTCGGCGAACTCATCATTGCATCATTGATCGGACCAACAAAACCGAACCGGGGAACCTTGCCACGTGACAGCTATATAAGAATGGCAGAGTCAAGCTCATGGCAAACTGTTCGCCCATTTACAACCTTGGCATGCAGAAGATTTTTCCTGGACTTAGCCCCATGCACCGGTTTTCTCGAGTATGATTCGCGGTAAATCAACTGGGATGCTGGGTAAAACGGTTTGGTGGATGGTTCGAGCGCGGAGAGCTTGCGACGACGGGCGCGGCGATGGTGGGTCGACGAGACGGCGGCGGCGGCCGAGGTGGATGCGGCAAGGGACGCCGAGCCGGTGGAGGCTACGGCGGAGGCCAACGCCGAGGCTGAGGCGGCGCCGGTGGTGGTTGCGAGGACCGGAGCCGCCGCGGAGGTCGATACCGCGGCCGCGGCAGTGGTTCCAGCAGCGGTGGTAGTTCCGGCGGCGGCTGCCGTTGTGGTGGGTTGTGACGACCGGGGCCGCCTCCGAGGAGGTCGACGCGGCGGCAGCGGCGGCGGTGGTGGTCCCAGTCGAGGCCGTGTTCGCAGCCGAAGTCGAGGCAACCGCCCACGTCGACGCGGGGGCGGTGCCGGCGGCCGAGGTTGGACGCCGCGGCGGAGGCCGGGGCAGCGGAAGAACCGGTGGTTGCGACGATGGGTGTGGACGCGGAACCCGTCGTAGCGGGAGGCGGGGCGAAGGCGGCGCCGGACGTGGTTGCGACGTCGGGGGCCGGTGGAAGTTGATCCTAGCGGGGGCGGCGGCGGCGCGTTGCCAGTGGTTGTCGCCACGACGGGGCCACCGGTCGTGCCGGGCGGGGGCGGCGGCGGCGGGTTGCCCGTGGTGGTGCCTGGCGGCGGCGGCGGTGAAACGTTGCCGGTGGTCGCGGGGTTGGACCCGTTATTGGTACTGGTACCGGGCGGTGGCGGGGGCGCCACGTTTCCGGTTGTTCCGGGGGGTGGCGGGGGCCGGTTGCCGGTCATGCCGGGGGACGGCGGTGGGACGTTTCCAGTGGTAGTTGGGGGCGGGGGCGGCGGTGGGTTGCCGGTGGTGCCTGGGGCGGGGGAGGTCACGTTCCCAGTCGTCTCCGGCGGGGGGGGAGGAGGGTGGTTGCCAGTAGTGCCTGGGGGTGCAAGAGGCACATTTCCAGTTGTCGCCCGTGGCGGGGGCGGAGGCGGGTTGCCGGTGGTGGGGGAGGAACGTTCCCAGCCGTCTCCGGTGGTGAGGGCGGTGGGTTGCTGGTGGTGCCGGGTGGGGGTGGAGGGAGGCCAGAAGTGTGTGGTGGAGGCGGCGGAGGGGCACCAGTGGTAGTCAGCACGACAGGAGAAACGTAACTGGTGGAAGAAGGAGGGATGTAGATTGGTGTCGTCGGCTTCTAGACGGAGGTGCTTGTCGACGTCGGCTTATGAGCACTCGTGGAAGTGGAGCCAGGGAGCGACCAAGAGAATTTAGAGCACGCCCCGAAGGTGCAAGTAGCGTTGATGTAGCACGTAGTCGAGTGCTGGTAGAACTTGATGGCGACGGCCGAGTTGATAACAGTGAAAGTGACCGACGGGCTGTAGGGGTACGCAAAGATCGGTCCGTATTGGAACCAGGCTCCGGTTTGGTTGCCGCGGTACGCGTCGGTCGTCGCTGCGATGGATAAGTCGTAGTAGAACGCGGTTCCCTCTCCGAGCTGAATGAGGGCAACCTTGCCGCGAGCGGCAATGGGGCACGAGTACGGCCCAGCAGTGTTGACGGTGTAATGCCGGCCATGTAGTCGATAGGAACGTCTTTGGTGAGAACCTTGGTAGTGCTCACCGTCGGGGTCGCGCAGGGCTTGTCCGTAGCCGTGGGAGTTGGAGACTTGTAGCTGGAAGTAGTTGTCGCGGCGGTAGTCCTGTGCACTTTGTTCAGGAACGTTACGAAAAGACCTTCGATCCCGCGAGCCGGCTGGCGGTGCACGAGCTGCTCCTGGGTGCCAGACGATTTGATAAAGTCGATCGAGGCACACGGTCCGGCCACGCACTCCACTTTGTAGTGCAAGCGCTGCTGAAAAAGGAGGCAGTAAGCGTGCCGTCGGAGGCGGCTGCAAACTGGCCGTAGATATCAGAGTTGTAGCCGCTTGGCACGAAAGAAGTGGAAGAACCTAAAAATTTCAAATGTTAGGGTTTGCAACAATAATCGATTTCAAAACACACTTACACAAAAGTAGCGCCAAGGTTGAAAAACTTGTCATCATCAACGGAACGTTCAATGATGAACGAGGTGGATGAAATCGGCGTCAAGTGGTAGACCGAGTTTGCGATGCACTTGCAACCAGAAAGCGACGTGATCTCGTACTCGCCAGCAATTTCAAAGACGGAAGCTCCCGCAAGAGGCCTGGAACAGGTGGGGAACGCTTGTGGGCGTCGGCACATACGAAGTTGACGCAGTGGTGGGCTTGTAGCTGGAGCTTGTAGACGGCTTGCAGGACGATATGGTGGAAAGCGAAGTAGGCTTGGAGGACGACGAGGGTACCGACGACGGCTTGTACGACGAGACCGACGGAAGCCCTGGTGTGGACGTTGTGGACGTTGGCTTGTCAGTCGACTGGCTCGGCGTACCTGACTTGTACAAAGAAGGCACGGGGGTGGAGAGGAGACAGGCTTGTATCAAGAAGAAGACGAGGGTTTGCCAGGCGTCGACGAGGGCGGAGGAAGATGAGGCTGGCTTGCACGACGAGGACGGAGTCGGAATCGGTTCGCACGCCGACGACGACGACGAGGATCGGCGCCGACGGCACGGCCGCGCGCGTTCGGCGGCTTGCTCGACGGCGCGTTCGGCGGCCTCGCGGTTGGCGCGGAGGAGGAGGCCGCGACTTGGGCGGCGACTTGGGCGGGGACTCCTTTTTTTCTTTTTTGTTTGTTTGTTTGTCTGTTTTGTTTGTGTTTGTTTGTTTGTTTGTTCGTTTTCGAGCGGGGCCGTGAGAACAACAGAATAACAGCAGAACAGCAGAACACACACACACACACACACGCAAACACACACACAAACACGCAAACACAAAAACAGGCACGCTGCAAGCGGCTCACAAACACACACAATCGCACAATATCGCACAGCAAACAACAAAGCGAAAGCAAAAGCGAAACCGACCGCGAAACGAAAACGAAACGAAACAACCCTTCCACCGCTCAATCTCCTCCTCGCGAATCGCGCGCGGCGCCGCTCATTCTTTCCTTTTCCTTTTCCTTTTCCTTTCCTTCTCCCTCCGTCGCGTCGCCGTGTGCTGCTGCTGCTGCTGCTGCTGCCCGTCCAGCTCGTTGCCACCACCGCCCTCGACCGACGCCGCCGCCGCCTGGCACAGTAGAAGAACGAAAAAAAGTTACAAACACAAGCATCCCGAGCAGAAAAACAAATGAAGAAGAATAACAAAAGAAGAAGAAGAAGAAGAAGAAGTGGGAGAAGGAGAAAGAAGAAAGAACAAGAAGAGGAAAGAAGAACGAATCAAAATCCCCTAAACAAACTCACTCACACCACCGCCGCACCGCCTCCTTCGTCTTCCTCGCCAGCAGCTCCGCGAACCGGTCGTACCACGCCGCGTGCGCCACCGCCGCGTCCGCTCTCGACAGCCGGGATCGACTCGACGCACGTGCGGACAAGTTTGTCCTGGTTGTCCTTTTTTTGTTGTTTTGTGTGTGTGTGTGTGTGTGTGTGTGTGTGTGTGTGTGTCAGTGATTTCTCGGATCAAAAATGGATCTTCACGCAACACAGTACACAGACATCGTACTCCGTGGCTGAGGTCGTCCCTTCCGCCGTAGTGGCCGCCGTGCGTCGCGACGTAGTTCTTTATGTGTGCAGTGTAAAGAGAGGAATTGTGGGTGAAAAGGGTGAACAAAAATGATGAATCGTTGAGGTGCTTTTGCACACACACACAGAGTCACACAGTCACACCCACGCGAACATACACGCGCACATACAAACGCACAACACACACACACACACACACTCTCTCTCTCTCTCTCTCCCTCTCTCTCTCTGACACACTCACAGCACACCCCCACACACAATCACACCACACCTGAATCGCAACAACCTCCAGCGGCAACCCGCCCTCGCACTTGCCGCCGCCGCATGCGTTGTCGTCGTCGATTCCCGCCACCACCCGCGTGCATCGCTATGACCGCTGCGTCGTCGTCACCGACTCCACCATCGACTCCACAATGATCCCAGATGGCCACGCGCTCCTGGAACGCCGCGAACTCGAGCGCGAACTCCTTTTTTCTTGCGTCGCGAGGGCCGAGAACCTGTGGAGCGGGAGAGAACAAGGGGTGGAGTGGGGGTTGGGAGGTGAGGGTCGTTACTCAAAACTCAACACTCAAAAAAAAAAAAAAAAAAGAAAGCAAAATAAAGGAAACTCGCACGCAAGCAACGCACTTTTCCTTTGAGTCTCCCTCAACAGCAACAAGTCGCTTCGATGCGCTGCATGGCGCGCTTGAGTCCGTCGAGGCTTATTGCTGTTGTTGTTGTTGCTGTTGCTGTTGCTGTTTTTGTTTGCTTTTGGTAAGGACAAACCTCGATATAACAGTAACAGAACAAAGAACAACACGCACGCACCGTCGCCGTCGCCCAAACCCTTGTTATTTGCGCCCGCCGAACGCGCGAGCTTCTTGTTTCATTCACTCATTCATTTGCATTCCGTTAGAACCACGCAGCAATACGACGAAGTAGAAACAAAAAAAAAAAAAAAAAAAAACACCCTCACCCTACCCATCCTTGTCGTCGTTGTCCTTGTCGTCGCACTCCCCCACAACAAACACCACCACTTCCCCGCCGGCACCACCACCACCAACACCACCCGCGTAGCTGTTGCACCCGCGCCACCGCTGCATGCAGATCGCGCTCTATCCCGCGCGAGCGGCGCCGCGCCGCGCGGAGGTGCGAGACGGTCGCGGCGCGTTTGGATGCCAGGGATGATGACGATGTTTGGTCTTTTGTGCTGGCGGTGGGTTGTGGTTGTGGTGGTGGTCGCGGTCGCGGTGGCGGATGTGGGATTGGTCGATGTCGTCGGTGTCGTTGTCGTTGTGGGGATCACAAGCAGCACCGGCGGCTGTTGGGTGGTCGTCGTCGTCGTCGTCGAGGAAGCGCACGACGCGGAGGTCGGAGGGGCGGGCGCGGAGTCGTTGGTGGTCGTTGGGGCGAGTGCGGAAGGGAGCGGGTGGGAGGAGGACCGTCGCAGCTGCCGCTGTCGACGCCGCGTGCTGCTGCTGCTGCTGCGGATCGTCGTTGCGCTCATCATCGTCGTCGTTATGATCACCGTTAACGTCGTCGCCATGCCATCCTTCGTCCTCGCCGCGGCCGCGTCGTCGCGTCGCCCATCGCGCATTCGAGGCGGCGTCGTCCTCGTCGTCGGCCCAAAGACCCGACAACGCTTCTGCCGCTGCTGCAAGCAGCATCGCTCAGCGTCAAGGGGTTGTGTGAGTGTGGATATTGTCTGAGACAGAGACTCTGCTTTTCTTTGAGATCGAAAATGCACTGCGGGTCAAGCTGCTCTTGACAAGGCTGATCGTCCACGACGCCGCGGGCGGCGCCACGACAAGGACGCACTTTGAGTTCCGCACGGTGCCGGAGGACGTCAAGGAGTCGCTGGGTGAGTGGCGGAACGGAAATGCTTTCTCTCCTTTTCCGTGGGCGCGCGCGCGTATCTTCCACTGCTTACCTCCTCTATCTGACGCCAACCCTCCCAAAAACAACCCTCCCCAACAAACCAAAAAATCACACACAAAAAGTCGGCGGTGCGTTCAGCAACGTCGCCGACAAGTACGACGTGATGAACGACGTAATGAGCGGCGGCGTGTACCGGCTGTGGAAGGACTTCTTTGTGCGTGCGCTGGCGCCCAGGCTGGACATGCAGCTGTTGGACGTGGCCGGCGGGACGGGTAATGCGCGGCCTCCCTCTTTCTTTCTTTTCATTCCTATGTTTAATCCGTCCAACAAAAATAGGCGACATCGCGTTTCGGTTCTTGGACCACGTGAAAGCCGCGTACGGCGCGAACCAACTTCACGGTCGTCGACATTAACCCGAATATGCTCAAGGTCGGCATGCAGAGGGCCGAGAAGTTGGGGCACCATGCTGAGTTTAGTAAGAAGAAAACCCCCCGCAATTATCTACCATCAAATCATCCCCGCCTCGCCCCGTTCCCCGCCCCGTCGTTCCCCGTACCAAACTGACCTTTCGTTCTCCTCCCGCACCTATCCACCAACAACCAGCCGGCCGCATCACCTTCCAAGAATGCAACGCTGAGCACCTCTCGTCCATCCCCGACGCCTCGGTCGACGCCTTCACGATCGCGTTCGGCATCCGCAACTGCACGCACGTCGACGCGGTCGTGCGCGAGGCGTACCGCGTGCTAAAGCCGGGCGGGCGGTTCATGTGCCTCGAGTTTGGCAGCGTCGAGAACCCCATTATACGAAGGTTTGTTTTTTCTTTCCTTGTTCTTTTTCGGGCGAGAGCGGCTAGACCCCCTCACACACAAAAAAAAAACACAGCATCTACGACACCTACTCCTTCGAAGTGATCCCGACGCTTGGCGGGCTGATCGCCAACGACCGCGACTCGTACCAGTACCTGGTTGAGAGCATCCGGCGGTTCCCGCCGCAGCCGGCGTTTGCGAGGATGATTCGGGACGCGGGGTTCCGGCTGCGCGGGAAAGGCTGGGAGGACTTGACGTTTGGGGTCGCGGCGGTGCATTCGGGGTGGAAGCTTTGAACGGGGGGAAGGACGTGGGGCCAAGGTTTTTTTTTTTTTTTTGTGGGTGGTGTGTACCGGGTCCAAATACAGTATCGCAATGGGCGTGAGTGCACCCAGCATCGTCCGCGGTGCTGGATAGGGGGGGCAGTGCGGGGGGCACAAAAGTGCGACGTAGCAAACCACACTACCACAACCAACGGGTGGTTTGAATGAGCAGGTGCGTATCGTTGCAAAAACACAAAGACAAGGAAAGACAGAATGAGAGGGAGACCGAGAGGAAAGATGAAGCGACACAGGGAGAGAGAGGGAGAGGGAGCGAGAGAGAGAGATAGGGAGAGAGAGTGAGACAGAGTGGACGGTTTCTAAAAATGGAACTAAAATTGCGGGCAGTTCACCGTTTTCTTTCTGTCTCGGTCCTTTGTCTCTGTGCTCTTTGCATCCTCACCGTCCAAGGTTGGTATCCGAGGTCGACGTCCCCAACCGAGACTGTCGACTGCTCGCTGGGCAGTCGCTGTCATCCTCTACCTTGCCTCTATCCAAACCCCTCTCCCCGATCGCTGCTGGATCCGTCTCATGTACTTTGCATCCCGCCCGACCACTACCCACGCCCATTCCCTTTGCACTGTCTCGGGGTTGGTCTCATTGCAACAACTAACTGAAACGTGTCGGTGTCCCTCACCCCCACCCCGTGAGACTGTTGACTCGCTGCCAAGTACCGTATCATTCGTGATCCACCAAAATTTGTGCCTGATTGCTGTCTTCGTCTCACGTGCTTGCATCTCCTTGGGATCATCGTGCCTTCCCCGCCTTTCATTCCTGAAACTTCCATCAATTCGCCCATCATTGCATCAATTGGCTCCTACTGCTTCACCGCTGCGGAAACTGTGTTTTTTGTTTGAATTCTGATTGCTCGACCCTCGCCTCTTCGGTCTCCCCACTGATGCACAGACTCGCACCCACCATTCGTCGTCCACTAGTCGAACCTCCAAGAAGGCACAGTTCGTTTTTCAAAAAAATTGAAGGTAAGCCACTTCCGTCCCAATCAATTGCTTCTGTCCTAACAGTCAATTTCTTGTTTTTGTTTCTTTCCAGCTGTGAAACCACTCGATTCAAGCATGGACAGCGCCGAAGTAAGGCACACGCTTCCTCTTGTACTTGATTCAGTATCAAACTTTTGCCCACCCCAACCCACAAAAAGCATTCACTCAAAGCATTCATTAAATTTTTTTTATTTTCTCCTTTTAAGCTTGTAAATCTCACGATTTCTCCTCGCGATATTGCGCGCGAACCAGCTCCGATCGGTGCTGGCGGTTTCGGCCAAGTGTTCCGTGGCACCTATCAACGCCACATCCCTGTTGCAATCAAGCAACTCCAAATAGAGGCGACCGGGATCCATCCCGAGACGCGCAGGGAGTTGCTTGCCGAGGCAAGAATCATCAAAGAATGTCGCATGAGCGGGGTGCCTTCGCCATTTGTCATTGGTTTCTATGGACTACTGGTTGAAGAGAATGGTGCAAAGTTCTCGTTGGTCATGGAGGTGAGTTGGCACACAAGCAATTTCTTACAGGCTTTCTGCTGAACTAACAATCCCATACTGTTACCCATTCTCATCTTTGTTTGCGCACAACCCAGCTTGCCTCTGTTGGCTCTCTCTTTGATTACTATCGCAAGACTGACATCACATTGGTGCCAGTCGATCAACGCATTTCTCTCCTGCACCAAGTGTCTGTTGGCATGAGTTTCCTGCATGGTTTGGACATTCTTCACAACGATTTGAAGAGCATGAACGTGCTCTTGACGCAGTCTGGCCCAAATGCGCCCCTGGTGGCGAAGATCGCGGACTTTGGCTTGAGCAAAATGAAGAATGAGATTCGGTCTCGCAGCACTGTGTCCCGTGTGGGAGGATCCGCATACTGGATGGCCCCAGAGCTCACTGGATTCAAGAAGAAAGTGAGTTTTCACACTTGATTAAAACTCCTGTGCACTTCCCCTCTCATATTGGAATGTCAATTCTCAATCACACAGATCACGAAAGCAAACGATGTGTTCTCTTTTGCTGTTCTCCTCACAGAGGTTGTCAGCTGGGTTGGAGTGTATGGTGTTCCCCTCCACGAGATGGACCCATCCCAGTTTCCAATGGCCTCCAAGGATGACAACTATCGCAGAGAAGCCTTGGCTGACCTGGATGAAAACGTGTTCTCTGCCATACAGAAGGGACGCAATATTCGAGATTTATTCCAGCAATGCTGGCAAGTTGATCCTGCAGCCCGTCCACTCTTTCCACAGATTGCAAGCACTCTTGAACTGTTGTTGGATGGATTTGATGGTGCCCAAGCCGTTGCTTCGAGCGTGGCCACACCAGTGTTTCATCCTGTTCCAGCTGCCGCAGGAAATCCGACAAAGCCAAAACCCACCATTGAACCTGCCGCGCAGGGTGAGGGCAGTCTTGGGTACTATTCTGCAGGCTACATAGCCCAAACGTTGACCCCCAGCTCCAATTATGCCAGAGGATCAGGCCAGGTAAGAAAATATTGACTTGATGTGACACTGGTTCTGTTTTCTGATTCTTTCACGCCGATTCCCATCAGGCCCAATTGCCCATCACTGCGAACGTGGAAAAGATGTCTTTGCAGGGTCTGCCTCCGGCGCCTCAGCTTCCGCAAGGGACTCGGCGTCCACCTCCACCGCCTCCACCTCTGCGAGCGACTCGGTATACACCTGGCGACGGTGACCATCAGCCATTCAAACCATCCTCACCGCCTGGACCAGTTGACGAAATCCTCACCAACCTCGCTCTGACTCACCCAGACATTGTCAAATTTTGGCGGCACTGGGCAGTAGACCCTACCACAGGCAAGACGGCCCTCCAGATGCCTTGGTCTGAACTGGCTTTTGCGCTGGAAGCCACCATTCTGGATGGAGACCCATCCAAGAAAGTGAAGGAAGATCTGCTGCAGGAAAAATGTGGCAAAGCATTCAAGACTGCCTGTCCTCTGTCTGCTTTTTCTGTGTTTGTGAAGCGTGCTCCTCCTGGGAGCACTGTGGCTGATGTGTTTGGATTTGCTGTTGGTCCAACCAAGCAGGAACTTCCACAAATCAAAGAAAAAGGTCAGACTGCCAGTGAGAACGAAGGAAATTTAAGTGAGGCACATACATTAACTTTCGAAAAAGAGAAACAGAGCCGTCTAGAGGATAAGGTGAAGCACAGGATTGTTGCGGGAGGATGGGACCAAGCAAACTGCACGTTCAAGGAACTGACGGAGGATGAAAAAGTGCAAATGCACGAGGCTTTGGCGACAAACACAACAGTGCAACATTTGAAAATTCTTTGTAAGCCAGGCGTGTTTTTTTCTCGTCCATCTTCCAAATAACCACACAACTAGCACGTGAGAAATATTTTTTTCCAATGACATACCTCAAAAAAAATTCTCCTAACTTCACCTTTCACAGCAATACCAGGTATTAAGTCCAAAATAAATTCTTCCAGCAGACGCAAACCTTCACTAAATTCTCCACTGAAAAACATAAAAAACCAAATTAAATACCCCACACCTTCCGTCAGCATGTAAGTTCACTTTCAAAGAAACAGGGATCTGATCATCCTTCTCACCTTATTCTTGATGCCATTTCTTGATGTCTTCCTTTTTATTCTTTTTTTTTCCACTTGTGTTCTCTGCACAACTCTCTCAAACGGCCTGGCTTTGTCGGAACATTCTGAACTGGAACGACCTGCAGGGAGTGAGTGCATCACTTTGTTTTTCCAAGACATGGTTGATTCTGCAGAAACATCATTCAAAATTATGGGTTGCATTGGGGGGGTTTTGTGTTTCAGTTGGGGTGCTCACCAATTTCTGACTCATCTTGTTTTCTTCTTGATGTTTCCTTTTTTTTCCACTTGTGGTCTCTGCACAACTCTCTCTAACGGCCTGGCTTTGTCGGAACATTCTGAACTGGAACAACCTGCAGACAGTGAGTACATCACTTTGTTTTTCCAAGACATGGTTGATTCTGCAGAAACATCATTCAAAATTATGGGTTCCATTGAGGGGGTTTTGTGTTTCAGTTGGCGTGCTCACCAATTTCTGACTCATCTTGTTTTCTTCTTGATGTTTCCTTTTTTTTCCACTTGTGTTCTCTGCACAACTCTCTCAAACGGCCTGGCTTTGTCGGAACATTCTGAACTGGAACGACCTGCAGGGAGTGAGTGCATCACTTTGTTTTTCCAAGACATGGTTGATTCTGCAGAAACATCATTCAAAATTATGGGTTGCATTGGGGGGGTTTTGTGTTTCAGTTGGGGTGCTCACCAATTTCTGACTCATCTTGTTTTCTTCTTGATGTTTCCTTTTTTTTCCACTTGTGGTCTCTGCACAACTCTCTCTAACGGCCTGGCTTTGTCGGAACATTCTGAACTGGAACAACCTGCAGACAGTGAGTACATCACTTTGTTTTTCCAAGACATGGTTGATTCTGCAGAAACATCATTCAAAATTATGGGTTCCATTGAGGGGGTTTTGTGTTTCAGTTGGCGTGCTCACCAATTTCTGACTCATCTTGTTTTCTTCTTGATGTTTCCTTTTTTTTCCACTTGTGTTCTCTGCACAACTCTCTCAAACGGCCTGGCTTTGTCGGAACATTCTGAACTGGAACGACCTGCAGGGAGTGAGTGCATCACTTTGTTTTTCCAAGACATGGTTGATTCTGCAGAAACATCATTCAAAATTATGGGTTGCATTGGGGGGGTTTTGTGTTTCAGTTGGCGTGCTCACCAATTTCTGACTCATCTTGTTTTCTTCTTGATGTTTCCTTTTTTTCCCACTTGTGTTCTCTGCACAACTCTCTCAAACTGCCTGGCTTTGTCGGAACATTCTGAACTGGAACAACCTGCAGGGGGTGAGTGCAACACTTTATTTTTCCACGACATGGTTGATTCTGGACAAACCCCATTCAAAATTATGGGTTCCATTGGGGGGGTTTTGTGTTTCAGTTGGCGTGCTCACCAATTTCTGACTCATCTTGTTTTCTTCTGGATGTTTCCTTTTTCTTCCACTTGTGGTCTCTGCACAACTCTCTCTAACGGCCTGGCTTTGTCGGAACATTCTGAACTGGAACAACCTGCAGACAGTGAGTACATCACTTTGTTTTTCCAAGACATGGTTGATTCTGCAGAAACATCATTCAAAATTATGGGTTCCATTGGGGGGGTTTTGTGTTTCAGTTGGCGTGCTCACCAATTTCTGACTCATCTTGTTTTCTTCTTGATGTTTCCTTTTTTTTCCACTTGTGTTCTCTGCACAACTCTCTCAAACGGCCTGGCTTTGTCGGAACAATCTGAACTGGAACAACCTGCAGTGGGTGAGTGCATCACTTTGTTTTTCCAAGACATGGTTGATTCAGCAGAAACATCATTCAAAATTATGGGTTCCATTGGGGGGGTTTTGTGTTTCAGTTGGCGTGCTCACCAATTTCTGACTCATCTTGTTTTCTTCTTGATGTTTCCTTTTTTTTCCACTTGTGTTCTCTGCACAACTCTCTCAAACGGCCTGGCTTTGTCGGAACATTCTGAACTGGAACAACCTGCAGACTGTGAGTGCATCACTTTGTTTTTCCACGACATGGTTGATTCTGGACAAACCCCATTCAAAATTATGGGTTGCATTGGGGGGTTTTGTGTTTCAGTTGGCGTGCTCACCAATTTCTGACTCATCTTGTTTTCTTCTTGATGTTTCCTTTTTTTTCCACTTGTGTTCTCTGCACAACTCTCTCAAACGGCCTGGCTTTGTCGGAACATTCTGAACTGGAACAACCTGCAGGGAGTGAGTGCATCACTTTGTTTTTCCACGACATGGTTGATTCTGGAGAAACTCTATTCAAAATTATGGGTTCCATTGGGGGGGTTTTGTGTTTCAGTTGGCGTGCTCACCAATTTCTGACTCATCTTGTTTTCTTCTTGATGTTTCCTTTTTTTTTCCACTTGTGTTCTCTGCACTACTCTCTCAAACTGCCTGGCTTTGTCGGATCATTCTGAACTGGAACAACCTGCAGTCGGTCAGTGCATCACTTTGTTTTTCCACGACATGGTTTATTCTGCAGAAACCCCATTCAAAATTATGGGTTGCATTGGGGAGGTTTTGTGTTTCAGTTGGCGTCCTCACCAGTTTCTGACTCAACTTGTCTTGTTCTTGATGTTTCCTTTTTTTCCCACTTGTGTTCTCTGCACAACTCTCTCAAACTGCCTGGCTTTGTCGGAACATTCTGAACTGGAACAACCTGCAGACCGTGAGTGCATCACTTTGTTTTTCCACGACATGGTTGATTCTGGAGAAACTCTATTCAAAATTATGGGTTCCATTGGGGGGGTTTTGTGTTTCAGTTGGCGTGCTCACCAATTTCTGACTCATCTTGTTTTCTTCTTGATGTTTCCTTTTTTTTTCCACTTGTGTTCTCTGCACAACTCTCTCAAACGGCCTGGCTTTGTCGGAACAATCTGAACTGGAACAACCTGCAGTCGGTCAGTGCATCACTTTGTTTTTCCAAGACATGGTTGATTCAGCAGAAACATCATTCAAAATTATGGGTTCCATTGGGGGGGTTTTGTGTTTCAGTTGGCGTGCTCACCAATTTCTGACTCATCTTGTTTTCTTCTTGATGTTTCCTTTTTTTTCCACTTGTGTTCTCTGCACAACTCTCTCAAACGGCCTGGCTTTGTCGGAACATTCTGAACTGGAACAACCTGCAGTCGGTCAGTGCATCACTTTGTTTTTCCACGACATGGTTGATTCTGGAGAAACTCTATTCAAAATTATGGGTTCCATTGGGGGGGTTTTGTGTTTCAGTTGGCGTGCTCCCCATTTTCTGACCCATCTTTTTTTCTTCTTGAAAACCTCTTTTTTTTTCAACTGATGTTCTGTGCACACAAACCGCCTTAACCCTAACCCTTGACAATCTGATTGCAGAAAAGGGTCTTTATGGATCGGAGTTAAGTGTCAAGACGTTGTTGGCCGCCCTCAAGATGAACAAAGTGGTGAAGTCGCTTGACTTGGAAAGTGAGTTGGCTCTGTTTCTTTGTCTTTTTCCTTTGGACTTTGTCCTTCTCACTGCACTGGCCAGACCACCGTATGGTGTGGAAAATCGAATTCTTGAAGAGTGGCTTGCAAGACTGCTCCTTTTTGTCTTCTTTGAATATTAGAGGTCTTGAAAAATCCTTGTTGTTGGACTTTGTAGTAACGCATCATTCTCTTCATTTCAGGGAATGGCTTCACAACTGAAAAGCAGAGAATTGGGTTTCCTTCACGCCTGTCAGTTCTGTTTTGAGTGAAGAATTGTCATCTGGAAAACTGTTTGCTTCCTGCTTTCCACCGTGTCTTGAGTGACTCTTTTTTGCTGTTTCGACTTTTTCAGAAGTGTGTTGTTCCTCGCTCCCTCCTTGGTCCTTTCCGTCTCCCTCTTGGCTGTGTGTTTTCTTCAGGAGCCGACCCATCGCATTTCACCTGGGGGTTTGGGTTCTCTGATGGGGGAAAATGAATCTCATCTTGGGAAGAATTTAGTTTTGGATGGCGCAATTTTCTGGAGACATTCGCACACATCAAAGCATGATGAAAATGAACGTAAACAGCAGTGGTATTTACGATATTTGTATTTCGAAAACATTGCGAGACATTATTGGTTGGCAATGTGTCTTTGTCTTCTCTTTTCTAATTTTTCCTCTTTTCCTGCGTCCCCCCTCAACCATACCTTGCATTCCTCCTCCCTCCCACCCTCCCTGCATTGGCAGAGTCCCTGTCAGAGAGAGAGACTGGTTGCCACTCACCCCCACCTATTCTACGCTCCTCAGCGCATGCGGCAGTGTGCACACTCTCCGATTTTAAGTGAGGAGATCCTTTAGTGTGCCCTTGTGGCACTTGCATCCGGATCCCATCACCACAATGCTCCCTCCCACATTCTTCCAGAGATATATCATTTACAAGATCGGAAAAGTGGACCTGCCCAGGTGAGGTTAGGCGGAACTGACTGGTTAGCAGCAAGAGGCACAAGACGGACCCGAACCTATTGTGACTGTCAGTTATTGTTCTCACGATACCCATGGGACAGCGAGCCACCGCTAATGCACACCTGGGCGCTGGCTTGCCCTGTTGACAAATACTCTGAGTATTAAGTGGAACAGAAACCTGGTGTCAACAGTTTTTCCTTCTCCTCTGCTCAAGCAGTTTATATAGCAGAGGTTTTTACCCTGTGCCAGCCACACTTGCCCAGCAACTATTACAGCGTGCATATAATCATTATGTATCAATTATTCATAACAGAGTTTTTTCTCTTTCTCTCCAAGTTGGGGAGAAGGACCACCCACAAGCTCACATCTCCCCTTCATTCACTCCTTCCACTCACTCACTCAGAGTAGACTGTTTACACAACAGCGTGCCAGCTATCTGGCTGCATCAACCACAGATTCTAGCTCAGAACAAGAATCTCTACCACCTCCAACAAACAGAATCAGCCTAGCTCAACTTTAAAGACCATTTCATTTGGGAGGCCAAAATTTTTCAAAGCCCTCTCCCAGCCAACTAAGTCATTCAAACCGGGCTTGCAATAGTGCATTTGAAAGCTATGATTCTCCTTTTTTCAACAAGCTATTACGCAGCTCTCTATGTTGTATTTGATTGGCCTTCAAAGTCAATAAACTCTTCCTCAACTTTGCAAGACATCTTCTCAAAAATGGGAAGCGACCAAGGGACACCCTTACACAGCTGTATTTGCGTGCTTCTGCTCTTTTCATTGATACCTAATGCGCTTCACCACAAGCCCTACAGCAGGAGCTAGAAGCAATTTTTTGCTGAGGAGGCCCAAAAGTCAAACTACCACTACCACTTCCTCCAACCACCATTTTGTCCTTTCTTGTGTGACAAGTCACCCCAGCTGCACACATCAATTTGCTCTAAGTTCCCTCCATTTCGTTCTCCAACACTCCCCAAGGGACAGCACCACCAAAACTTTGATTCTCAGCCTGAAATTTGGCACAGTTGCTCTTCTACAGTGCCAACCTGGTATTCCAATTTTCAGAATTTTTCCGCTATCAATCAGCTTGCAACAAGCATTGTGTGCAACACACATCTTCTATCCTGGACACCCTTTTTCCATCAAGCACAGCATCAAACAACTCCTAAAGTCACTATTTGTCACCACTGCACTGTCGAGCAACTCCCATCAACCAGCAACCTCCCATTGGCTTTCGGCCTTCTGTTCCTTATGTCAAGGAGGGTGATGGTGTCGCAGAAAATGCCATCAAGGTCATCACCTGCATTGCTTCCTGTCTCTTGATTGAAGCTCAGCTTCCACAGTTCTTCTGGTCCTACACAATACGCCATGCTTCATTCCTGCGCAATCACGTGCAACACACTCACACTGGTTGAATTCCATTCGAATATTCCCAAGGCCAAAAACCCAGCCTACGTCATCTCGGAATTTTTGGCTGCCTCATTGTCACACTCAACAATGAGTACACAGAACCTCCAAACTCATGCAAGACCAAGTTCTCTCCTCAGACCTCACTTGGTCCCTTCTTGGGTTTTGACACAGACAGCAAGTCCATTGCCCTCAGTTACGACTTGGATGGACAGACCATTCTTGTTATGAATCACCCTCTGGAAACCTCTGGAACCTTCTGGAACCTTCTAGAACATTCCTTCATGGAACCTTGTGGAACCTTCTGGAACCTTCTTTGCTTTCCTGACTTGTCTTGTTGTCATTGGTATCATTGGTATCATTGTATTACTAATTGCTCTTTCTGGAACTTTCTTTGAGTCTTGACAAGGAAGAATCTCAAAAGGTATAAAAGGGGGATGGGGGGACCTGTCCCATCCCTCAAGTGAATTATTGTTTCCAATACAATCATCACTCCTCTCAGTTCCTTGTCTGCCTTGTCCTGTCCTGCCCTGTTCCTGACAATTCTTCAGACACACCACTACAACTTGCATGAGCATGTCTTTCCTGGCCTTGTCCGCAGTGACACTAAGCTTCAACCTCTTAATTCTGATTTCTTAACTTCTTTCTGATGATTTTTCAGATTTTCCTGATACTGACAACTCTCGTTCTTTCAACCCTGTCGAGCCACCAGTTGACTCTTACCATCAATTATCCAACTCCCCTCCTGATGGTGCTTCCTCCTCTCGTACCTGCCAGCAACTGCGCCAGGCTTCCAGGGGGGACAGCCACCATCATCAATGACAAACACCTCAGATCAACCCCCAACTCTTCCCCAAGATATGGAAGACAACAATGACAACTATGGTTGGAACCCTGGCTGTTGTCCTTGGCAAACACAAAGATGAACCTGAAGAGAGCCCAGCTCCAATGGCAGACCGCATAGCGGGACGCCACTGTCTCTTGGATCTCACGCAAACAACATCGCATATCGCTATCCTCCACAGAATCAGAGTACTACTCACTTTCTGAAGCATTCCAAGAAGCACAATGGCTCCTAGCTGTATTATCAGAGTTGCAAATCCCCGAGTGGCCACTTCCAATCCTTGAGGACAATCAATCTGCAATTGCACTAGTGCTCAACCTTCTAACACCCTTGCACAAAACACATTGACATACGTGCTCAATTTCTCTGACAAGGCATAGCCACTGGAGAGATAACTGTACGCTATGTACCAACCAGCGACCACATTACAGACATTCTCACAAAACCACTCTGACCGTCTCAGCACACACGACTGACCTCAGTACTTGGCCTCTGACCCTGCTCCGACCTTTCAAACACCCTTTCAGTTGAAGCCTCAGACACTTCGCATGCTTTGCATAACAGGTGCTACACCCATGGCCATAGTGCAGGGGGGTGTTAGGCGGAACTGACTGGTTTGCTACAAGAGGCACAAGACAGGCCCAAATCTATTGTGACTGCCAGTCATTGTTCTCACAATGCCTATGGGAGAGTGACCTAGTGCCAATGCGGACCTGGGCGCTGGCTTGCGCTGTTGACAAATACTCTGTGTATTGAGTGGAACAGAAACCCAGTGTTAACAGTTTTCCTCCTCCTCTGCTCAAGCAGATAATATAGAAGAGGTTTTTACCCTGTGCCAGTCACACTTGCCTAGCAACTATTATAGTGTGCAATTCAGAACAGAGTTTTTCTCTTGCTCACCAAGTTGGAGAGAAGGACTACCCACAAACACACATCCACTTCATTCACTCCTCCCACTCACTCACTCAGAGTTGACTGTTTACAGCGGTAACGGCAGCAAGGCCTGTTGTGTGAGCGGGCATTTCACTGCACAGACAGTTTATAGCTCCACTTTTCCCACCCTGAAAGGGGTTCTTCATTACAAACATTGAATTGACTCACGGGATGACGAGTGCTCCTTGCTGGACTGGAGATACATTTCTGCTAAAGCGTCGGGCCTTGCGTCAAACAATTTAAGCGATTGTCAGAATTGCCCTTTATGGTACAGCTGTTATGGTCTTCATCTTTGGTGGGATGGCTTAAGGAACTGTTTACTATGCCATCAACTCCAACCTCCCCGCCCTTTTTGCAGCCTTCGCCGCTGTCCCTTTCGGATCACTCACCGTCCAATACGTTGAATTTGAAACTACGACTTAAACAGTGGATTCGTGGATATTCGTTTCCAAGAAAGGAGTCCCCGTCACCACTCAGAGCTGATAGTAGCTGCGCCCAGTTTGGCCAGAGTGACGATAGGCAGTTTGGTGACTGATTGAGGAGGCCGTTTGCACAAGACAAGGAGGAGAAGAAAGGTAGAATTGGTAAGGTCATTTTGACTCTTTCGAAGACAAAGAGATAGTTTTATTGAGAATTTGGCGAACTCATCATTACAGCATTGATCGGACCAACAAAACCGAACGGAGGAACCTTGTCATGCGACAGCTGTATAAGAATGGCAGAGTCAAGCTCATTGCAAACTGTTCGCCGTTTACAACCTTGGCATGCAGAAGATTTTCCTGGACTTAGCCCCATGCGGCGGTTTTCTCGAGTATGATTCGTGGTAAATCAACTGGGATGCGAGGTAAAACGGTTTGGTGGATGGTCCGAGGGCGGAGAGCGTAGTTGGGTTAAAATGCAGATACACAGCAACTAGTACCCGGTTGTGTGTGTAGGTGTGCGGGGGGGCCAACCATGGCATTAAAAACACATGGTACGGTCGTGACCAGAACCTTTCATTGAAGATCGCGGGGAAGGGGGAAGAGTGAGGGGGAGCCTTTATCCTGAGCCTTTTTTTTATTCTTCTACGAGCCGTGTGCAGGATGAGAAAAGGGAGAGCAAAAAACCCACCCAATCGAAGAACGAAGAAGTAAAAATGGCGTTGCACCACAACGGAATCAACAATGAATCATAGTCCGTGCAAAAAGAAAAGAAAAGAAAAGAGAGGAAAAAAAAGAAAAAAAAAAAAAAAAAAGGAAACAGAAAGTGGGCGATGAAGGGGGCGTGAAATGGGGTAAAGAAGAACATCTACAAAAGCGCCGTTTCCCGCCTGTAGGTAGTGGCTGGTGTGAAGGGTGAAAATGGGGATTACAAAGTTTTGGGCGTAGTTGGGGGGGTGGCATTGCACTTCCCTCTCCAGTCAAAGTGTGGAAGACAAATAAAAGGTCGCAGCCGTTGAAACCCGCACAAAGAAAGACAGCCCTGGACGAAAATAGTCGAGGTTGCGGAAGAGCGGAGAGTGCGTACGGGCAAGAAAAAGGTAATCGAGGGGCGGTTTTTTTTTTTGGTTTTCTTTGGTTTTTTTCGTCGAGAATATGACCAAAAAGAAAAGGAAAAAAGTATAGAAACGAAAGCCGGGTTTTGATAGCGCTGTCGTCCGAGCATAATTCGCGCGCGAGGAGGCCGGGGAGTACACCGCCCGACACCCTATTTTTACGCCGACGAGGTCGTGGCCCGCGGCGGACGCAGAGGCGGATGCGGCGGCTGCGGTGGTGGTTGTTGCAACGACGGGCGCGGAGGTGGTCGACGCCGGTTGGGAGGCCGAGTCGGTGGCCGAGGCGGCGGCCCAGGTGGAGCCGGCGGCGGGGGCGGGGGCGGTGGTGGTCGTTGCGACGACGGGCGCGGCGGTGGTGGTCGACGCGACGGCGGCGGCGGCCGAGGTGGATGCGGCAAGGGACGCCGAGCCGGTGGAGGCTACGGCGGAGGCCAAGGCCGAGGCTAAGGCGGCGCCGGTGGTGGTTGCGACGACCGGGGACGCCGCGGAGGTCGATACCGCGGCCGCGGCAGTGGTTCCAGCAGCGGTGGTAGTTCCGGCGACGGCTGCCGTTGTGGTGGTTGTGACGACCGGGGCCGCCTCCGAGGAGGTCGACGCGGCGGCAGCGGCGGCGGTGGTGGTCCCAGTCGAGGCCGTGTTCGCAGCCGAAGTCGTGGCAACCGCCCACGTCGACGCGGGGGCGGTGCCGGCGGCCGAGGTGGACGCCGCGGCGGAGGCCGGGGCAGCGGAAGAACCGGTGGTTGCGACGATGGGTGTGGACGCGGAACCCGTCGTAGTGGGAGGCGGGGCGGAGGCGGCGCCGGACGTGGTTACGACGTCGGGGCCGGCGGAAGTTTGATCCTGGCGGGGGCGGCGGCGCGTTGCCGGTGGTTGCCGCCGCGACGGGGCCGCCGGTCGTGCCGGGCGGGGGCGGCGGCGGCGGGTTGCCCGTGGTGGTGCCTGGCGGCGGCGGCGGTGAAACGTTGCCGGTGGTCGCGGGGTTGGACCCGTTGTCGGTAGTGGTACCGGGCGGTGGCGGGGGCCCGCCACGTTTCCGGTTGTTCCGGGGGGTGGCGGGGGCGGGTTGCCGGTGGTGCCGGGGGACGGCGGTGGGACGTTTCCAGTGGTCGTTGGGGGCGGGGGCGGCGGTGGGTTGCCGGTGGTGCCTGGGGCGGGGGAGGTCACGTTCCCAGTCGTCTCCGGCGGAGGGGGAGGAGGGTGGTTGCCAGTAGTGCCTGGTGGTGGGAGAGGCACATTTCCAGTTGTCGCCCGTGGCGGGGGCGGAGGCGGGTTGCCGGTGGTGGGGAGGAACGTTCCCAGCCGTCTCCGGTGGTGAGGGCGGTGGGTTGCCGGTGGTGCCGGGTGGGGGTGGAGGGAGGCAAGAAGTGTGTGGTGGAGGCGGCGGAGGGGCACCAGTGGTAGTCAGCACGACAGGAGAAACGTAACTGGTGGAAGAAGCAGAGGGATGTAGATTGGTGTCGTTGGCTTGTAGACGGAGGTGCTTGTCGACGTCGGCTTATGAGCACTCGTGGAAGAAGAGCCAGGGAGCGACCAAGAGAATTTAGAGCACGCCCCGAAAGTGCAAGTGGCGTTGATGTAGCACGTAGTCGAGTGCTGGTAGAACTTGATGGCGACGGCCGAGTTGATAACAGTGAAAGTGACCGACGGGCTGTAGGGGTACGCAAAGATCGGTCCGTATTGGAACCAGGCTCCAGTTTGGTTGCCGCAGTACGCGTCGGCCGTGGCAGCGATGGATAAGTCGAAGTAGAACGGGGATCCCTCTCCGAGCTGAATGAGGGCAACCTTGCCGCGAGCGGCAATGGGGCACGAGTACGGCCCAGCAGTGTTGACGGTGTAAATGCCGGCCATGTAGTCGATAGGAACGCCTTTGGTGAGAACCTTGGCAGTGCCCACCGTCGGGGTCGCGCAGGGCTTGTCCGTAGCCGTGGGAGTTGGAGTTGGAGACTTGTAGCTGGAAGTAGTTGTCGCGGCGGTAGCCCTTCGCACTTTGTTCAGGAACCTTACGAAAGGTCCTTCGATCCCGCGAGCCGGCTGGCGGTGCACGAGCTGCTTCTGGTTGCCAGACGATTTGATAAAGTCGATCGAGACACACGGTCCGGCCACGCACTCCACTTTGTAGTGCAAGCGCTGCTGAAAAAGGAGGCAGTAAGCGTGCCGTCGGAGGCGGCTGCAAACTGGCCGTAGATATCAGAGTTGTAGCCGCTTGGCACGAAAGAAGTGGAAGAACCTAAAAATTTCAAATGTTAGGGTTTGCAACAATAATCGATTTCAAAACACACTTACACAAAAGTAGCGCCAAGGGTTGAAAAACTTGTCATCATCAACGGAACGGTCAATGATGAACGAGGTGGATGAAATCGGCGTCAAGTGGTAGACCGAGTTTGGGATGCACTTGGAACCAGAAAGCGACGTGATCTCGTACTCGCCAGCAATTTCAAAGACGGAAGCTCCCGCAAGAGGCCTGGAACAGGTGGGAACGCTAGTGGGCGTCGGCACATACGAAGTTGACGCAGTGGTGGGCTTGTAGCTGGAGCTTGTAGACGGCTTGTAGGACGAGATGGTGGAAAGCGAAGTAGGCTTGGAGGACGACGAGGGTACCGACGACGGCTTGTACGACGAGACCGACGGAAGCCCTGGTGTGGACGTTGTGGACGTTGGCATGTCAGTCGACTGGCTCGGCGTACCTGACTTGTACAAAGAAGGCACCGGGGTGGAGAGGAGACAGGCTTGTATCAAGAAGAAGACCAGGGTTTGCCACGCGTCGACGAGGGCGGAGGAAGATGAGGCTGGCTTGCACGACGAGGACGGAGTCGGAATCGGTTTGCACGCCGACGACGACGACGACGACGACGAGGATCGGCGCCGACGGCACGGCCGCGCGCGTTCGGCGGCTTGCTCGACGGCGCGTTCGGCGGCCTTGCGCTCGGCGCGGAGGAGGGCGCAGGCGGCGACTTTGACGGCGCGGCGGCGACTCCTTTTTTCTTTTTTGTTTGTCTGTTTGTTTGTTACAGCAACACACACACACACACACTCTCTCTCTCTCTCTCTCCCTCTCTCTCTCTGACACACTCACAGCACACCCCCACACACACAATCACACACACCTGAATCGCAACAACCTCCAGCGGCAACCCGCCCTCGCACTTGCCGCCGCCGCATGCGTTGTCGTCGTCGATTCCCGCCACCACCCGCGTGCATCGCTATGACCGCTGCGTCGTCGTCACCGACTCCACCATCGACTCCACAATGATCCCAGATGGCCACGCGCTCCTGGAACGCCGCGAACTCGAGCGCGAACTCCTTTTTTCTTGCGTCGCGAGGGCCGAGAACCTGTGGAGCGGGAGAGAACAAGGGGTGGAGTGGGGTTGGGAGGTGAGGGTCGTTACTCAAAACTCAACACTCAAAAAAAAAAAAAAAAAGAAAGCAAAATAAAGGAAACTCGCACGCAAGCAACGCACTTTTCCTTTGAGTCTCCCTCAACAGCAACAAGTCGCTTCGATGCGCTGCATGGCGCGCTTGAGTCCGTCGAGGCTTATTGCTGTTGTTGTTGTTGCTGTTGCTGTTGCTGTTTTTGTTTGCTTTTGGTAAGGACAAACCTCGATATAACAGTAACAGAACAAAGAACAACACGCACGCACCGTCGCCGTCGCCCAAACCCTTGTTATTTGCGCCCGCCGAACGCGCGAGCTTCTTGTTTCATTCACTCATTCATTTGCATTCCGTTAGAACCACGCAGCAATACGACGAAGTAGAAACAAAAAAAAAAAAAAAAAAAAACACCCTCACCCTACCCATCCTTGTCGTCGTTGTCCTTGTCGTCGCACTCCCCCACAACAAACACCACCACTTCCCCGCCGGCACCACCACCACCAACACCACCCGCGTAGCTGTTGCACCGCGCCACCGCTGCATGCAGATCGCGCTCTATCCCGCGCGAGCGGCGCCGCGCCGCGCGGAGGTGCGAGACGGTCGCGGCGCGTTTGGATGCCAGGGATGATGACGATGTTTGGTCTTTTGTGCTGGCGGTGGTTGTGGTTGTGGTGGTGGTCGCGGTCGCGGTGGCGGATGTGGGATTGGTCGATGTCGTCGGTGTCGTTGTCGTTGTGGGGATCACAAGCAGCACCGGCGGCTGTTGGGTGGTCGTCGTCGTCGTCGTCGAGGAAGCGCACGACGCGGAGGTCGGAGGGGCGGGCGCGGAGTCGTTGGTGGTCGTTGGGGCGAGTGCGGAAGGGAGCGGGTGGGAGGAGGACCGTCGCAGCTGCCGCTGTCGACGCCGCGTGCTGCTGCTGCTGCTGCGGATCGTCGTTGCGCTCATCATCGTCGTCGTTATGATCACCGTTAACGTCGTCGCCATGCCATCCTTCGTCCTCGCCGCGGCCGCGTCGTCGCGTCGCCCATCGCGCATTCGAGGCGGCGTCGTCCTCGTCGTCGGCCCAAAGACCCG
>JAIVFJ010000345.1:0-60343 GCA_025765615.1 Zopfochytrium polystomum | reverse complement strand
TTGCCCGTGCTTGGTTCGGCGTGAGTTCGTTGCAGACGCAGCGTAATATAATATAAAACATGTCAAGTCTGCGCTATATGCAGAATTTTGCGTTCCACTGCGCTACTGTCCGAAAATATAGTGTACTCGTGTAAGCCGCCTCTTTCGGAATGCACTGCTTCCGGTCGGTGATGTCGCGAGGTTAAGTTTCCTGCGCGGGCTCTCCCCCCGCTGAATTCGTTTGATAGGATTGTCATTTGGAATTGTCTAATGATCCTTCTGGGGACGGATTGTTTCAAACACCATTGCTTCTTGCGTGTGGTAATTTGTTGCAGAAAACGCAGCAGACCCTGCTGCCACTGGCACCGTCGCCGCCGCCGCCGCAGCAGCAGCAGCAACCGGAACCGCATCAACAACAACACGCCCACGCCCTCGCGTGACCATCAACCACAACCTCCTTGAATGGTTTGTTAATGCAATAAAGCTTCTTAATGATGATCTGCGTATGGATAGCAAGAAGAAAAAAAGAAAAAAAAAAGAACGAAAGGAGAGGATCCGTAATATGGCTAAAGCGCTCAGAGAAAAAAAACAGAGAAAAGAATAGATTATGGTGCTTCAGCCACCGTCCCAAACGATTTCTTTCAACAAACCCTCTCATCTGTCCTGCCCCAACAGCTTCAACGAGTAGTTCGTCTAGGACGGGGCCGCTGAGTCAATCTCCATTGCCGCGGACTCGAACTGCGTGATTTCTTGTGCTGAAATCGGGTCAGCCGTGTTCGCAGCAGGGTCCGCCCCCATCACTGCTTCAGTTGCAGTTTTCGTCGCCATTGAATCGTCGTGGACCGGCGACGACGCCGGCGTCTTGAAATCTACTTCGCCTTCATCTGCTTGCCGCCTCTCGCCTTCAGGCGAGGGCACTGCATTAACCGCTGCGTTTGTTACAGCAGCATCGTCCTTTGCTGGCGACAACGCCGGCGTCTTAAAAACGGGGTCGGCTTCATCTGCTTTTTGCGCTCTTCACCCAAAGGCGGCGGTACAGTTTCAAGGGAGGCATCTCGGTTCGTTTCTGTTGAGTCCGCTTCCGCCGGTGCAGAAGGTCCAAGGCCGGGCAGCTCGTCCGCCTTAATCGTCGCATCATCGCTGGCCGCAGGGACTCCCACCATCGCTTCGTCCTTGTCCCTGGATCTATGGTCTTCTCCGCTCACCCCGCCACCGCTCTCTGCCGTCGACCCTGTGGCGACCGTCGTGGGGGCAGTCTCTGCCCCGCCGTCGGTCGCCGCAGCAGAAGCCGGCGAAGCGGCGGCAGATTCCAGCGGCGGAGTCGCCGCGTCCAGCGTCGCCGGAGTGAAGTTGAGGAGCGCTTGCACCTTGCCGGTGCGCTTTTGCGGAAGGCACAGCTCGATCCACATTGCGAGGTGGTGGATGTCGTTCTTGGCCTAGGACAAAGCAAATATCGAGGGCTCAGAATTTTGCCATTTGGATCGAGGCGACAAGTCTCTTACCAGGGTACGGTCAAGGTTTGTGAGACGGGCGTCGCTGATGGACCCGTGCAGCCGACCAAGTTCTTGCATGAGAACGGTGGATTGAAGCGGAAACTGTCGCACGGTTTCGATATTCACAGCAGCAGCCAGAAGCCGTACGCGACACGCCAATAGCTCATGGTTCGTTGTCGCCGGCGGTGTTCTGTACTGGCTGACAATACTCGCAATATGAGTCAATTCTTTTGCCCACGAAAACTGAACGAGGATTTAGAAAAAGTTTGGGTTAAGATGAGAACTGAACAGTACCTGCTCCGCCCACTGCTCAAGGGACAATGTGCCCGACTCCAACGGAGATTGGCTGACTTCGGTGCCGAAACCGCCACCCGGTCCAGCACGTCGAATCCACCATGCAGCAAGACGTCTTGAAGCCTCGAAAAACCACGGGTCACGTCTCTTCAGTGGGGAGCCGGGGCTCAGGACGATAAGATCCTGGGCTCGAGGATCAGCTCCGGCGAATGCTGTCAATGACTTGCAAATGGAAATCCACTCTGCAGGCGGGGGTGAAGGCCCATCTGGAGAACTGCTGTGGGGGAATGGCTCCACCAAATGAGAAAGCCGTTGAAGAGAGGTATGAAGAATAGTGTATGGCGTTTGATCGTCGAGAGATAGTTTGACGAGGAGTGATATCAACCGAGCAGGAGTCGTTAAGGGATAAGAGTCTTTCCTGCAAGAACCATTAGTGAGAACTTCCGGGTTTAGTTGAACGGGTCTCGCAATTTACCTTGCTTGCAAAGAGGAAACAAAAACTCGAAGCACCGCTCTGAAATTATTCACAGGAAATTTTGCTGCTAGGCCTTGCGGCGTTGGCGACGAAGACAGGTCTCTGAGGTGGGAAAAATCGGTGATATGAGCTGATTCTGACTGTAAAAGCTGTCGATCTACGCCGTAGGTCTGGAGCGCCTCCTCAAACAGTTCAAGGGGCATTGGCGACACAGTCTGGCAAGATCCAATTAGAGCTAACCATGGGCAAATGGGTCACTCACGGTTGATTCAATCAGCGAAACAAGAATCTTAGCAGCCGCATTTACGATTTTGGCATCAGCAGAAAAGCATACTGGGATGAAGTGAATAACTTGCAGAATCAAAAACGTTTGCGCCGCACCTGTTTTGTACAGCCAGTCTAATATTTCGGCAGGCATATTCCAGCCACTCTGTACCGAAAGGAGCAAAGCTGGCGAGGACAATGAGCGGGCGACGTCTGGTCCTAAACTAAATGTTGGACAAGTTTATCAGATGGCATCGCCACAAACCTTTCAGCGCAGTAACGAGTGGTCGACCAACCAGGTCGGATTCGGAGGCTTCGAAAGTGAGTTCCACGGGCGGAAAGGGCTGATTAATTCACTGTCAGTTATTCAACTCAAGGAGCATACTTTAACAAACCTTCGGTTCACCAACTAAAACCAATACGCTGACAGTTAAACGACTGAGATCTTCTTTAACCAGCGAAGCCACCGTTTCCGCATCCTCCCCATCGGCGGCCGACCGAATCAAGCCTTCGACTTTTGACTGTAGAGAGGTCCAGCGTTTCCTCGTGTTCAGCCTTCGACTGACGTGACAAATTGTGAGCTGGTGGGCAAAAGCGTGCGCAATACAAAAGCCTCACCTCCATTTCCAAATGCAGTGACAACGCCGAAGCGCTTTTGCTGATCTTGTCGTGCTTTCGTTTGTCGTCAAGGAGCGATTGCAGAATTTTGTTCTTCTGCGCAAGTCCTGCCACCAGCGACGACTCGTCAGATTCTGCGTACGACCCACGCTTGCCGCCAACGGCAATGGTGAACGGGGTCGTTTGTTTCCGCATTCGCGTCGAATGTCGTGTAGCAACCTTCAAGCTTTCGACCTCGCTGATGAGAAATCGGTGAGCATTGAAAGTACAAACTGTTCGGACTTACATCGCCTCTTTTGGAGCAACCGACATGTGGAAGCTTGGGTCCACCATTAAATCAAAGTCGTCATCGTCTTCCCCGTCGGTTTCCAAAACGACCGGTGGCGTCCGAGGTTTTGGAGCAGTGATCTTGTCCAAGTTGGCTGACTGAGGCGGTGCCGCTTGTCAGCTTTTACAAGTCCACTTGGCGGTATGAGCAGGAAACTTAACGGAAATCAGGCTCAGCTCGTCGCTAATTCCTTCGACTTGGAAGGGAAGTTTTCGTGCTGGTTTTCTCGGGCTCAAGCTGATCTCATCGTGCACGCGGGGCAATGACAAATCCGGTTCGTAAGTCGTGATCGAATAAAGGTCCATCCTCAGGGTGAGAGACAGTGGACGTTTCCAAATCTTGAGTCATCTTCACGCGTTTCGCGGACGGAACAAGCTCTTCTCTGGATTGGGAGAGCTGCCGCTTTTCGGCCGACATATCTTTGTCAAAATTTTCAATTCAGTAACTTTCATATGATCCAAACGCGCCAGCGTTGCTTACCAGAAGGTTGCTCGGCAAGCGGTGTTTCTTGGGTTTCGACCATTCTTATGGAAAAAGCGAATTGTTGGTTTGAGTTGGATTCAAAACAGAAACTAGGTCAAGTTACTTTTTGGTCGGTGACGAGTTGGGTATTGGCTTGAAGTACGACGTGATCGGCTTCATTCTGCGAGTAGAAATGTGATTCAGTGGCAGTTTTCGGACAAATCATTTTACAAACTTTGCAGGCCGCAGCTTTGGTCATGGATTAGGACGTTAACGAGAAGTCAGGCAGATAGTTACGCCTGCAAAAGCTATGAGAGTTAATAGCTGGCCAAATGGGAAAGGAAAGCGTTTGAGAGAGCATCCGCCGGCTATTCGAAGGAAACCGCGAGCCTGCCATTGGCTACATTCACCTGTCCCGCTGGGCAACCACAGGGCTCTGAGGCAGTCGAGCCGATCCATGAAGGCGATCGATCAGAGAAGCGAGAATTGAGAAAATTGCAAAATGTAATACCAGCCTACGCCGGGTGACGTCGACGGTTCCAGAGATGCTAACAACGCGGTGCGGGTGGGCTTGGAGATATTTCCGGCCGACACTGCCCGGCAGCAACTGAGAGGAGGGAGGAGCGAGTAAGAGGACGGAGTGCTGGTTGGTGTGACAGAAAGAAAGAAAGGAGAATTCCGACCGAAATCAAGTCCAGATTTATCGCATCCTCGACTCGAACGACAGCCTGGGACCGCGCGCAAAGCATGGACGATGACAGTGATCGCAGCTCGGCTGGCGACCCCGCTAATGCCGAAGAAGATGCTGACGGGGAGCTTACGGGTGTGGATTATGCCGCCGCACTCAGGTCTGGCGAACAGCCTCGTCTGTCGGCGGATCTGACCTCGTTTACTTCAGCGCATCGGCTGCAATCGAGCTGAACGATCCAGCCCTCGACTATGTCAATCGCTCCCTCAAAGCCATGGAACTTCCTTGCGGCTGAAGAGCGGCAAACATCCATGTAAATGGAAACTATTTGGGCAGCTTCCTCCTAACTAGATGTATTTGCTTCAGTCGCACAATCAGTTTTGCAGTCTGGTACCCCGAGCTCGGGTTCTCGATCGCGCGTCGACCACGCGGAGCGCTACTCCAGACGATGGGCGCAGCGCTGTCGAACTACCCTTGGCTGCTTTCGCATCCGCTTCTCAAAGGCTGTGTTCACTCGGACTACTTAGTTGAATCCGGAGGAAACACTTTATCTAGTCGAGCGTGGCTCCCTCGCCGTCAGAACCCGCGCAGTCGACCGGATGGTCAAGGATTTGGCCGAGCGGAGAGCAGCGACCGACGCGCCGCGTACAGCGAAGGACGGAGAAGAGACATCCCTGGTAGAAAGCGACACACGGAAGTCAGAGGTGGCCCCCGAGTCTCTCGTTGGCCTTATGTCGCTGCAACAAGCATACTCATGCATGCTTGGCCCCTGGCCTGTGTTCGCTGGAAGAGTTTCAGGTAGTGCACACTTGGATTTACGCTCTTTGCCGCTCTTTGGGAATGTTCACGCGAGTTTTCACCGCTTAACCAAAGCTGTATGGATACTTGCGGCGGCTCGGTTTCGTAGTTATTCGCCCGGACTTCCGCCGACCGCAACCTCCTTATCATCCACCGTCACGGACTCGTCCATTATCACCTTTCGCCACGATTGCCACTTCCTTATTTCGAAATGCATTTGCAGCCGCTCGCCCATTGTTTTCTGCGGTTCGAAGCTTTCTTGCCCCGGTGGCACGAATCCTGCTTCCCTTTCTGTTTGCAGCGAAGCCGCTGGCTCTACCGCAAACGCCGTTTCGGCACCACTTTGACGTTTAT
Source organism: Zopfochytrium polystomum (assembly GCA_025765615.1). Lineage (NCBI taxonomy): Eukaryota > Fungi > Chytridiomycota > Chytridiomycetes > Chytridiales > Chytridiaceae > Zopfochytrium > Zopfochytrium polystomum. The sequence continues at coordinate 54,590 of JAIVFJ010000345.1, read as the reverse complement.
CGTCCGTCGTCTCGGTTCAAGAAAACAGGAAATCAAGTACCTGATATCGCCCTTATCGTTGTCAGGTGTGGCTATTGACCTAATTAATAGGCGACACTGATATCATTTTTTTGCTGATTAAAGGCCTGACGAACAGTTGCCCCGTCTTGACTGTCCTTGCAGCCTGTGTCGACAGGATCTCACCCCCTTCAACTGCAACCAGTTCCTCGGCAGAAAATTCCACAGCAACGCGCTCCGCTTCATCCGGAACGCAGGTCAAAGTGGCGGTCGTGGAACAAGGTCAGGTGTCCTTCTTGGCGTTGTCAAGAAGAATGCTGGATCCGAGAATCAAATCCAAGGCTGGGAAGAAGGGCAAAAAGAAGAGACCGGGTCCTTTTCAGGCCGGCAAGTGAAGCAACACCTCCATGTTCAAAAAATCTATTCATATTTATCGGCCAAAAAAGCAAATATGTACTGACAGCCGCGAAGCCAATAAACCCGAGGTATAGAACAGCCTGAGAGAGCATTTTTAAGATTGGAGTGAAAGCTGCAAGCCTAACCGTACCTGGACAAGCACGGTCTGTGTTGGGGACCCGTCGCCGTTGGAACCCGTCGCTGGCGGCGGCGGGACGGATTGCTCCGGAGGTGCCTTTCCGCCCTCCACTGCAGTCATTGCTCTTTTGCTTTGGCTGCCGCATTCCTCTCCGCCTTGATTTCTGCCTTGGACCGTCTGTGTCTCAACCCAGCGCCGTTACCACCCGCAGAAAAGGAGGAGTTCGGTGACGTCGCCGCGCTCGAGCTGACGACAGAGGAGGACGCTGAGGGCGATGACGGTTACTAACGGGCACTTCGGCTGGACTTTTTCCATGGACGATTCGGGGGCAGACCCTCCCAACTGGCTGGCATCACTCGACAGCCGTCTTCCTTTTTCCAAAGACTGGCTTAGAAGATTGGCGTTGGCTGCTGCGAGCGAGTCCTCCAATCCCTTTACGCGGACTTTCAACGCGGCTTTTTCTGTCTCGGCAACATCCAGCTTTCTCTCCAGCGTGTCGACTTTCGACCGACCATTCGGCGGCAGCCGCTGCCTCCGCCTCTTTCACCGCCTCTTTCACCGCCTTTGGCGATTGCAGAAACGCTGTGCTGCTGCTGACTCCACGCGCATCTCGTGATTGCCGCCTGGTGTCTCGCCGCAGCTGCAGAAGTGTCTTTGGCCGCTTCGCGGCGCTGATTGGTTTGTTCGGTTTTGAGCCGGACGATTCTCGCTCGAGCCCCTCAAGATGCTCCTTTTGGGCCTGAGTCGCGGCGGCCGTCGCCTTCATGGTGGAAATCTCTTGCTGAAGCGGAAAAAATGAGAAGGAGGCGTGGAAGGTGGGATTTGTCACCTGTTTAAAATGTTCGAGGTCACCTTCTGCTTTCAAAGCACGGACCCGCCACGCTTCCAAATCATTACTGAAAGAGGTCTCGCCGCACGCCTTTTCTGTTTCCAACTGTGCGATTTTCGTCTCCAGCTCTCTGCAACGTTCCACCGTTGATGCCAGATTTCCCTTCATGCCATCGAGCTCAGCCTCCAGCTGATGAACTGCCTTCTGCTGCTCTGTCTTCGCGCTGCGCTTCGTCTACAGCAGCTCGTACACGGGCCTCCATGACTTCCAAGGCTTCCTTATGAGATCTCCGCTCATTCTCAATCGTCATTATATCCGGTAGAACCGTGCCAGTTCGCTCTGGTTCGCGCTTTCAACTGCTGTGGCGCTGCGTTGTGATTTTTCAGCGCCATTTTGCAGCTGCTGGCGATTTGGGACGAATATACCGTCATCGCGGGAGGACGGTGGATTGGAGTTGACGATGGAGTCGAGATCTGCGAGTGTAACTTTCAGCTGTTCAATCTCCAAGTTCGCGGTCGTTGCTCTTCGTATTTCATCCTTAAAAATTTCGTGAGATTCGCTCGCGGCAGATCATACATTAATCTCACATCGAGTATGTTCAAAATATTGTCCAGTCGAAGCCCGCCGAACCGATGCGAATCCGATCTTCAAACAAGGCTAAGCCAAGCGACACGAGTTAATAGCCCGAAAGACTTACAAGCGGTTACTATTTGTATTTCTCTCGCCGGTGAGGGAATGGGCATCTTGATATCCGCCGGGTCCATCAGCCTCGCAAGACAGGCAACCTTTTGAAAAGTTCCTGCGCAAACGTGAGTAATGAAGGAAAGAGTGGGTTGGTTTACCTGTCATCTGCTCGTCGGCTCGCTATGTCAATTCCAACACAATCTCGTCTCCAGAAACAATCTCGCACGGTTTGCCCGGCTTTCCTTCCTCGCTTAACCGTACGCCGTTCAAATAAGTGCCGTTGCTGGATCCAACGTCTCGTATCAGCACCTAGATGGCGCCGATGAGAAACACCTCAAGCTTGAATCTTCGTCCTTTCTAACCTTTCCATCCTCGTACCAAATCTCTGCATGGCTCCTACTGAGCACTTTTGAGTCGAAGATCCCGTTTGTCCGTTCCGAGGCGTGGCTTCGAATTCATCTTTCTGCCAACTTTGATCGGTCCAGCCGAGACATCTAGGGTCTTCGTGGCGAATGTGCCGTTCAGCGGTTCCAAGACGAGCCTGAGGACCATGGATCAAGGGTTAGATTCAGAGCGGTGATCCAGGAGGGAAAGAGACTTGATGATGTTCGTACATGGGGGCACCTGGAATGCTCCGCGATAGGGATGCGATCACTTCACCGTCCGACGTATCGGCGGACGAGGCGGCGGAAGATGGACGGGACGGCGCAAGCACGTTCATGGCCGACGCAGCGGGTGGAGGGGGCATGCTGCGCTGTGGAATCGATCCAGTTGGTAAGACGGTGAGCACGAGTGTGCGAAGGCAACAACGTTGATTGACAAACACACCCCAGCATGTGTAAAGTCCAAGCAACAAGCAACGACGAATACGAATTTTGTTTCCTTGCTCCAAAGACCCGCGACACAGAGAAGCCAGCGGCACGCCTGACTCCTCAGCCCGCTGTTCCGCCAATTCCCCGCTCAACGCGAAGCCCGCAGCGCCACGGCCCTCGCCCTTCTCCGTTCCTCCGTTGCGCCACTCAGGCGAAGTTGAGCGACCGCTATCAGGCGGAGAAGGAGAGAGGGTTGGTGTCACACACGGTATATTTATAAAATTTTCTCTTTGTTTCTTTTTCTGTTGAGTTTGTGACCACAAGGGCGAAGCTCGAGAAGGAGAAGCGGAGGTCAAAATGCCGCTGGGCCCTGGCGAAAACCGGGCTTCGCAGCAGCCCTTGCCCTTACCGCCCATGCCCTCCTTGTTGTCGCCCTCCACATCCAAGGAACCGGGCGCTGGCCCAACCACAGGAGCTTCGGCGCCGCCGCCACATGCATTTCGGACGGCGTTGGCAGCACAAGCATCCGCAATCGCCCCAGTCTCGCCACCAGACTCTCGCTCGTCCTCACCCCCGCAACCGCTGTCCGCTCTGACGAGGAAGACGACCACCACAACGACCACAACAATCGTTAGAACCAGCTTGACGCGGTTGCCATCTTCATCGTCTTCCCCACTTGTTTCATACGACCGCCCTCCTCTGCCTCCCGATGCATCCTCCCCGGAGGGGACACTCACCAGCTACCAGTCCTGTCTCGCCGCCATCCACCCCACCCACACGCCCATCCCCATACTCCTCACGGCCGGTCCGAAATGTGGATCGATCTCTCCGCCCGTCGATCATCTCAGAGCACACTTTTCGGCCAAGCACTTCAGCTGGCGTCCCGGCTTCGATGGAGCCCTCCACTTCTCCACACAGTGGCTCGAATCTCGGCCCACGTTCGCATTCTGCCCAAAGCAATTCGTCCAGCGAGTATTCCATGTCAAGCAGTGTCGTTATTATTTCTGATGGTGCTGTCAATGAGATCGATCCAGTCGATACCAACAATGAGGAAACTGAGGAGTCGAATTTGACTGACTCAGATTTGTATGACGATGAGGAACTTGACAGTGACAGCGCAGCAGGACTGACGTCCGTCGTTTCGTCTTCATTCACCAATGCTGCCTCGAAAATCTCGTCAGCTCTGGGAAGCCCCCCCGCCGACACGGTGGAGTTGCATCATACTCAAGCCATATCCCAAGTTTCGCCCGTTGAAGTCCTTCACAGCGGCCCTCCTTTGCAAACATCTAAAGCCGATGAAGTTGATGACCAGCTTTTAGAAGGTGACTAACAAACCATAACGATTTTTCTGTGCAAGTGCTTAAAACAATTGCAACAACAGCTGCCTTGGACGAATTTGTGGACGATATGGCATCTTCTGTTGCTCCGGTCCCACAACCCGTCGCTGTCAAGTACCACGAGTCTGTGAGACTTACAGGAGACATTGTTCGGTCTCTGCGCGAACGGCGCTCCGAGAACTCTATAGTAAGGTCCAAGACACCCGACAGCCTTTCGATAGATATTCCGAAGAGCCAAGATTCAGTGGGGTCCATTTCAATCCACCGAAGACCTGAAAGTCCAATCCCGCAGAGTCGGTGGGTGTGGGGCCTTGGTCTTTTTAAGAATGCTTTTGTGTCGAAAGGCCGAAAGAACCCGGCTCTAGAGCCTCCAAGCCCGCCGCCCACACCGCCTGGATCAGCGGGCCCCAGGATTCAAAACCCTCCATTTAGTGTCATGATAACAGCTGATGACCTGACTGGATCCTTTTACTATAGCTCGCGAAGACGCAAAATTCTACCGAGATCCAATCCGTCGTGGTGGGAAACAGTGTTTGAGAAGAAAGAGGAACCTGCACCCAACAATATTATCCAAGTTACGTCAACGGCCGACCCAAATCCCTCAGCTTCTTCGGCCATCGCTCCGAAAAGTAGGGCTTTCCATGCCAGCAACACGAACTCCCAGCTCCCGAGCCGATTCTCGTCAAGCTCGTCCACGCAGACTGGGACTCCTTCTATTCGGTTCACCAATAGGTTGGGATGGTTCAGAGGGCTCGTGTCAGCGTTTCGGCCGTACGTCGCAAAGCGGCGTCAGAGTATTCGCGAGGCCCCTTCACCGGAGCAAATTCCCGCAACAGGAGCAAACGTGTCTCCATCGCCTACTCTTGAATCGCACTTGGTCTCTATTTCAGCAGCAGCGGCCTCCGGAACGCCACCTCGAAACAGCCCGGACTCGCCGATGGCTCCAGTTCCAATATTCGCAACTGCCCCAGTCGAATGCAACCACTGTCAAGGAACCCAATTTCTTTCGGACGGAACTGTTTGCACCGATTGCAACACGTTACATTCAACTCCCAATGCCCACACCCGTATTACATCAGTGCCAGATATCTGCGCCCCAGTGGGAGCAAGTCGATCGCTGCAGACAAAGGATCCTGTTTTGTCAATGGCGAAGGACTTAAGCGAACCACTGGCGGAAGAGTTTAGCAATGGTGGACAGAGTCAGGGCAAAATGTCGCCAACTCGACCTGGGGGCCGGCTCGCTCGCCTAGTTGGTCAGCTCCGCGGACGCAGTAATTCCGATACGAACGCCGGATTTTCAATGCCCAGATCATTTTCTCGATCCTCGAAAAGAGAGCTTTCGGGACAGATAATTAACTCGTCGAACGCGATTCCAATGGCGAAACGCTCGGGCTCCGCTTCACCCTCGGAGTCCCCAACCGATGGGGCTGTCCCAGGGACAAAGTCACCTCCTTCACCAGCTACTCCCAATCGTATGACTCCGCCTGCGTCCCCTCCCTCGCCTTCCTCCCCTGGAAAACAAAAATTGGCCAAGTTTCTCCGCTTGCACAAGAAGGAAACCGAGGGAATGGAGGGCCCCCCACCCGATCACAAGGAGAGCAAGTTTGGACCATCCCTTGCCCGAGTTTTCAGCAAACGGACCAAGTCACAATCATCGAAAATTTCGCTTGAACCATCACGGTCCCATTCAACACAACTCGCCGCTATGACTGCCCTCCCATTGACGCAAGAGCCTGTTCAAGTGTTCATGCAAAGAGACTCAGAGATCGCGCGACCCTTGTCGCTCGATCCCGGCCCGCAATCTCCTTGGATTAAGGAGTCGCAACCAGCAGCGGAATGTGACCGGGCAGGCTCGAGTTCCCTTCGGCGCCGTTCTGTTCCGCTTCCACCACTTCCCCTTGCCCCATCGTCTGATCTGCCCTCAACATCGCGACGGGAGGGAGATCATGTAGTCTCACCCAATCACTATGTTCGGCGATACCGACCCAGCCGATCTTCCAGTGCCTTGACTGGAACTGATAATTCGTCTTCAACGTCTGGCCAGGTTCGACTATCACCTGAGCAACGGTGGCAGCAAGTGTTTGATCCGACCGCGACCACCTTGGACAGCAGATCAACGACCGCCATGGTTCGGCAAAGCTCTTCCGCTCCCTCACTGCCGTCCGGAAACTCTACTAATAGGATGGCAAGTAACCGTCGAAAAACGCTGACCTGGGGAACTGTTGATGAAGACAATGTCACCATATCCTCAAACGTGGCACCACGTGAACGGTCAGGCGCAGGACCATCTACCTCTTCTGCAGCATCTGTCGCAAGGTATTTGGAGCGCGCTACCCACGGCGAGGGTCACGCAGATGGCAATACGGTTCTTGTGCGCGCCAGAGCTTCTCCTCCTCCGAGGCCATCCTCTGCTTCGACTACTTCAGCGTCATCACACGCCTATTCTTCATCCGCGCGCAGTCAAACACCCCACTCTCTCAACGCGAGTGGCAATCCCACCTCCCGTGGCGAAACCCCGACCCCATCAGTTGACACGTTCCTGAGCGATCGCCTTCGTGATCTTTATGATCGAGTCGTTGTCAAATCTTCCGAAATCTCGATGGACGAGCTCGTTGAAACATGCGTAAAGCAGAGTGCATCAGCCGAGGAGTTACTTAACGTCGAGGTGGTGTACACGGACGAGGAGGACAGCAGCGATATTCAAAAGTCTCGGAGTCATGGCAGGAGGGGACCGAAACGAGGGTTGTTTGTTGAAGGCGACATTGTTGTGGATGTTGAGGAGGATGATGATACGTACTACGTTTTTGAAGAGGGAGGAGACCGCCTCCTTATTTTAGCGGAAGAGGGTGCTCCTGATGGAATCGAGATGGCACCTGCGGTCCTCCAGAGGGATTTCATCCATCGCTAAAGTGGTCTTAATTCCTGTCCTTGTGCAAATTTTTATTGCTGCTACTCAGTAGTTTACCCTTCATTTTTAAAGCCGCAGTACTTTTCGCGTTGCGATTCTTGACTTCCAGTGATGAGCCAGGCTTTGCGTTCGTTCCACTTGCAATATTCTTTTCTTTTACATTTTCCCGGTTTCTTTACTGGGAGTTTTGTGCCAATCAGTCTACCCCACCAACCAGTTATAATCGTATATTTGTGCCTACCAACCCACGGCCCCTCTCGACACTTGCCTTCCTTTTTCCCCAGCTTTCCCTTGCCCCCTGTTCACCTTGCTCTTCCCTCCCCAACTCCTTACCCGTCCCTTACCTCCCCTGTTCCCGTTCACCACCCTTCACACCTCCCTCGATCGTCCACATCTCTCCACTGAACCGTCAATAAACAAAATAGCCACCCACCACATCGTACAAACGTTAGCACAGCCTGAATTTTTCTTTGGCCATATTTCCAACCGCCTTCCACATCGACTGCATCCTCGACACAGCGTCGTCGTCGCCCACCGCCGGCGACTCGAAGAAGCAGCCCGCCGCGATCATTTACAAGGCCGCCCCGCATGTCAGCAAGCGAACCAGCTGAGCCAGCGGCTGATATGAAGCGCTGGGGAATCGCTGCGCAGCTCAACGTGTGTGCCGTGTGGTCCGGCTTGCGGCCAGGACGGAAACTGCAATGAGGCCGCCAGTGCTTGAATCACACAAATGAGAAGAGAGAGCGGCCGGGAGGCGTCCAACAGCAAAAATGCATTCGACGCGCGACGTTGATAACGGTGCATGAGACGACGGTAATATAGAAAGGAACTTGAGTGTCGACGACAGCGAAGATACCACCCGCCGTAAAGACAGCTGCGTACTCGACAACAGCTATGACGATTACAGCAGTGGCTCGCTGATGATGACCATCACACATGGGACGGTATGAGTTGTAGCCGTTCTTCTGTAACATTAAGCAGGAGTCGTGGCATTCTTCTCAAGGTTTCCTTCCCGAGCCCGTCTCTGTTGCCCCTCTCTTCCAAAAAACTTTCATGGTAAGGTCCAACCGCGTGTTGACACTCTAAACCTTAACAAGGACAACAGCGACTCGCCGCAACGGTTTGGGACCAGCGACGTGCAGCCTCTCCTGGACCGGCGATGAGAGACATTTCGATGCTTGTTGAGCAGCTTAATGCCGCTGACGACGGTGACGGCGCCGACAACGACATCTCGCGCATCCGCTCAGCGCCGTCCCTTGCAAATGTATGGCGCTCGAGGTGCCTGCAAGGCTTCTGAAGTGCAAGTAAAAAAGCTTTCTAGTGATGGGTGCACGTTTCTGTTTTAATAGCGCAGAAGAATTCAAACAAACAAGCGCATCAACTTAAATAGACAAGCCTTTCTGATGATGAGGAATGTGGTATAATACATACGCACTGTCGTGGTCCAACGTCGCCTTCGGCGGCGTCCGAACCCCGTCGGAGCGTCGGAGCTTTTCTCGTCAGCGTCGGAGCGCTGCCATAGGCCCAAATGCGTGAATCGAAAGGTGCTCCAGTGAAAGTGCAAAATTTGAAGTGCGAAGTTACGGGAGGCACAGGTCGTGCACTCGCGCACTTGCAGCTCCATCCCACTTGCACTTTCAAGAGCGACTGCGGAAAGGGAAAGGAAGAGAAGAAGAGGGAAAAAAGGAAATCGAAATAGTATAAATGAAACTGCAAGTCAGTGGTTGCAGTTCCGTCAAAAAGTTAAGCAGAAAGTGTCCCAAGAAAGCCCATCGATATCGAGACCTTAATCTCTTTTATCAGTCAAAAGAGTCTCCAAGCAACAAGATCAAGAAGCAAAATCCACCATGGCTGAGAAGACCTTTTCGTTCGACAGCTTTCTAAATAAGTTCAGAGCCACTCTCCGTACCTGCACCATAGTCGTTGCGGGTGAATCTGGGATGGGAAAATCCACTCTGGTCAACAACGTTTTCGGCATAGATATTGCAAAGGCCGCTGCTGGCCAGCCCGTCACGACGAAAGTCACTCTGTATAAGGACGACTACGTGGGAATCGTGGACACCGTCGGCTTTATTTGTGGCAAAAACCGAAGGGTGCAACATTTCGACGGGGATCTCTTGCTGAAGCTTGTTGATCCGATGCAGCGTGCTCTGCAGGAAATTTATACCAGCGACGATGCTCTCGTCGAGGGTGGTGTTGAAGTGGATTGTGTGTGGTACTTTATCGAGCGACTCCAGCCAGAAGATGAGCGAGTTTTGAAGGTTGGTTGCCACCCTGTGACGTCTAAGGCTGTTGCTTTGCTAAAATATGTCTCCGAATCCCCAAGAGTTCCGTTCTTGGTGATTATAGCAAAATGCGACAATAAGACCTCGTCAAGAAATTTCCGACATCCGCAGAGCTGTAGACAACAGGATGGCCGCTTATGGAGTCGAATCGAGTATTTATGGAATCGTGGAAATGCGTCGAAACAAACCTGGTCCGGAAAAATGCGGTGAATGCGGCTCTGCAGCAGAACTGCGTCAGTTTCATCCCTCACGGAAGCGAAAAGGCTGGTTCTGCTCCAACCTAGATTGCTTCATGCACTCGCCCTGCGCCATGGTCGAGGACACAGACTCTCTTCAAAAAGCTTTGAAGAATCTGAACGAGAGCTGGAAAGACTACTCTCGCAAAACGTAAGCCAATCAAAGTGACATTGCGATGTTAGCGATTCCAATATCGCTGATTTTACTGTTAAGGAGGAGACCTAGGAACGCTACAAGAAGGCCCAGCTCGTTTCTTTGAAATCAAAGATGGCACAGGCGTCTGCCACAGTTGCAGTTGCAACGATGGCGGCGATGGCAATCGGCCTGAGTCCTATTCCCATTATGGACCTGCCGCTGCTCCTGACAGACCAAGCTGTAATGGTCGGAACCATATTGACTATTTTCGGCATAACCTGGACCATTAGTGACACCAGTCGGATCATGCTTATGTTTGTTGCAGTCTTCGGCCTTCCAGTTGCTGGGATGGCGGGAGCCTCACTCCTCAAGCTAGTGCCTGCAATTGGGTGGTTTGCCGCAGTGGCTATCGATGGGGGTTTTGCAGGCTCCATGACTCTCGTTATGGGAATTGTGCTGACGTTGCTTTGCTGGAGCACTCTCAAATCGAGGATGGAGGCTATAGGAAGAGGAGAGAACCCGGAGCGCCCTCGCTTGGAAGTGACCAAAGCGCAAGCGCAGGGTGCCGTGGGCAGGGTAAACGACTTGGTGAAGTCCAAAATCCAGGCCCTCATGAGGGACGGTTCGAAAGACTCTTGGAAAGATGAAGTCGACCAATTTGTGCGAGTAAGTTCAGAGCGAGACTGGATGCTGGTTTTGCTTTCGTTGACGAAGCTCCCAAAACGCAGGACACCGTGAAAAACAATGTCGCATCAACTTGAAGTTACCGGAAACACTTGTTTCCGTTTCTGCGCCGTTTCTGCTCTCAATACTTCATCAATAAATTTCGTACCAACGACACAGTTGCTAGTTTAATATGAAGAGTTTGGGAACACCGCATCATTTCGTCGTCCAAAGGGAACAAGCATCAGGAGGCGGCGACCTCCAAAAAGAGGTTGATGTGCTAGACTAAAGCATGCGATAAGAAGCACGCAAGGTTCAAAGATGTGCAGCCCAATTTTGGTGGCACAGGCCACCTGTAAGCCTGAGTCGATGAAGTGGAAGGACTTGAGCGCTCCCGAACGAGTTTACCCATCGACATGCATTATTTATGCCCGTGTATCTTAAATCGTTGATCGTTGCGGTTGCAGTGGAGTTTGTCCCTGGATTTGAAAAGCAATTTATTCGGCGTCGCAGGATCCGCGGAAGTCTTGCTCAGCCCCAACCACGCGTCAGGCGTTCGCCCTCACGCGCTATTTCACTGAACGACCGATCAGCTCTTGACCGATCAGCTCTTCCGTGGACCACTCCAACCGATCCGATCGCTGCTTCTCCGTCGCTATGTACGAAGCGCTGTATTTTCAAATTGGTTCGTGTTGTGATCGGCGATTTCACCACCACTTCGAATAATGCTGGTGATCGCTCTCTGACACCGCTGAACGCCTGCATCTCAGAGCAAGCCTGCGACCCCCAGCTCAGCCAATCCCATCTCGAACGATGCCTGGAAATCTGCGATTTGGTGAATCAAAAGCAGAAGGGATAGTTGAGTACCGATCTCGTTTTCGGCCCGCCGCCCGCGAGCTGAATGGTTCCATCCGTTGGGGCTAAATCCGATCTCATTAGCCCGCGTGAGACGGCCTTCCACGTTGTCAAGCTCATTAACGGACGCGTGCCGCAGGTTGCCCTCAACGCGCTCTCAGTAAGATCCGAAGTTACCGTCGCGTTGTACACGCCCTGATGACGCCCAAAAACGCGGATCACAGCTTCTAGACATTCTTGTAAAAAACTGCGGGTACCCGATGCAGCTCATAATCGCGACAAAGGAATTCCTGAATGAGCTGGTGAAGCGATTTCCGGAAAAGCCTGCGGTGAGTTTTGCGAAACCTTGACGATTGCTCTGAGCTTATGAACGACGGTTCAGGGCGGCAACTTGGTGATTATGCGGATTTTGGAGTTGATTCAGCAATGGAACTCTACTATTTGCGTTACGTCAAGGTATCGGGACGACTTCAAACATATCACAGACATGTACCGTCTTCTTTCATACAAAGGTGAGGTTGATATTCGATGTGCCCACTGTCTTTTTTTTGGATTATATCGTTTAAAGGTCCCTCAACCAGGCTACCACTTTCCTGGCGTATCGGGTGATGCTGCCGCGGTATTGACAGTCCCAGAGGTACCCCATCATAAGTCGTAATTGAGGTCGAGTTTAATCAGATTCGTAACTCTGCAGTCACTTAAAACGGAAGAGGAGCTGGAGGATGAAGATAGGGTCGCACAGGGCGCAGTGAGTCGTGCAAAGGCGCGTTATTGGTAGCAACCTCAACGGTTTGTACAGAAACTGCAAGAACTGCTTCGATTGGGAACGCCCGCCGCGCTGGAGCAGGCGAATGACCTGATGAAAGTCATGGCTGGATACGTGAGTCCCTACCAAAGCAAAGTTGCTTATGCTAATACTACCAACTACCCAGGACCTCAAAAGCAGACCTGACTACAAGCAGCAAGTCAATGATGAACTCGACAAGATCCTTTCAAAGATTGAGCTGCTTAATGGATTAATGCAGGAAAAGACCCTGCAACCGCAAACCACGTTCAATGTCAGTGAACACTCATGCACTCTTGCTCTGAAACCAAAGGCACTTAAAGACCTTCCTGTGACAGGATTTGGTTGGCTCTTTGAAGTCTGCTCAGCTTCGCATTCAGAAACTGATTGAAGGCGGCGAAGACGAGGATCGTATGGGTAGGCCTCTGTTGAGCTGGTTCTCTGAATATTAGAGATTCTCACCAATGCCATTTCTACAATGCAAACCAAAAGAGCGCTTATTGGAACTGAACGACTACATAAACACAGCGTTATCAAGCTACGCATCGTTCCGAGCTGGAAAAACCGTCGAACCGATCGTGATCGAGCGCCGTCCGTCGAAAACGCCGCAAAACCCAGTTGCTTCTTCATCCACCTCCCCTGTAGCACCGTCGAGCTCGTCGTCTCAGCCTGTAGCGTCGCCTGCCGTTGGAGCCATCAGCCTTATCGATTTCGACGACAGCACCATTCCAGAATCTTCCCCCTACGCCGCCGGGAATTACCGCAACCCAGCTGCGTCGATTCCGCAGCCGCCAGCAGCAAAGCCGCAGACCGCCCCAACGTCGAGCTTGATTGATGATATTGCTGGGTTGGATTTCTTTGGCGGTGGCGGTGGCGGCGGAGGGGGCCTTTCAAGTGTGGGCAGTAGTGCAGCGGGCGCTCCTCCGTCTCTTGGATCATCGTTGTTGACTCCGTCGGTTGTTGCGCCATTGACACCGTCCCCCGTGCCTTCATCCGCAATCTTGTCTTCGGCAGCCACGGTGCCAGTCCTTGCTCCGTCGCCTACAGCTTCAAGCCCTCCAGGTAGCCGTTTGTGACTGCCCGGTGTAACGAAACTCTAATCTGGCGCTCTGATACAGTTTCCTCTTCAAACACTGGCTTCGGAACCGGCGGCGATTTGTTTGAGCTGCTGGGGTCGCCTGCGCCTTCTTCAAATGCACAGCCCGCAGAAGGTTTGAGTTTTGCAAAAAAAATAGAGAAACAATTTAACCCTGGTCAAACCTGTTCACTTCAGTCTTTATCCTCAACAAGAATGGACTTCAAATAAAGCTGGGGGTCAGCACGATTCCGGGGCAGCAGCGCGGCTGGAAGGGGCAGTTGACGTTTTTGAATACCACACCCGTCGTCTTCACGGACCTTGCGTTCCAGCTGGCAGTGCCGAAGGTGGGTTGAACTTTCTGTTTGCTCGGGCGGCATTGGATTCTTATGCGTTCTTTTGTTGTTCTGGGTCTGTGATGCATTTTTCATTCTCACTTGTTTTTTGGATCGGCAAACAAATAACCGCTTGGTGCTCGGTTATTAGACGATGACATTGAACATGCTCCCTCTTTCCGGGACTGTTGTCCCAGCGCTCAACGTCGGTCAAGTGTTTCAAAGCATATCAGTTGTCAGCTCAAACCCTGTGAGTAGTGACAGCGAAATGCCCGGTTCCTTTTCGCTTTGACTGATTTTTTTCTTTGTCATTTGTTGTTCTGGAAGGCTGCTGAGCTTCGACTGCGGTTCAAGGTTATGTACAAGGTGAACGGGGCCCAGGTGGAGGAGGTTGGCGAGTTTGTTCAAAAATAAACGAGAGGGGTTGTTCATCTTTTGTGCCACTGTCGTGTTCCACTTCTGTTTTTCCTTTTTTCTTTGTGTGTGTTTGCTTCAGAGGTGGGTCAAAAGCATTGTCTGCGTGTTTGAATTCCAAGTCGGCCAGCTGGTCGCACGCGTACCGGCTGTGGGTGGGAGGAGTCAACGACAAACCCATTCTCGACAATCCTCCACTACAACTCGTCACAAGTGCATTTCTTAGTCGAGGCAGGGACACAGGACCCGGGTATTACAGAATCAAATAGTGCCAGCAAGTCTTGCGAGTTGTGACTGAGGTGGAGGGGTTGACAGTCTTTCAGCTTCTTGTTCAACATGTTTCCAATATCACTGCTCTGTGGATGAACAATGTATCAGCCTCTCAAGATGGCGTTTGATCTTGCCGTCTGCTTCTCTGGCGAGCTAGAAATTATTAAGTGGCATGTTTGTCACGGTCTTGACATCAACTGTACCGGCGAGGGCGGAAAAATGCTGCTCTGTGTAGCATCTTCCTTGGATGACACGCAGCTGGTCCGATTTCTTCTGGACAAGGGAGAAAATCCAACTTCAGCGATGCTAAAGGGAGGACAGCTTTGATGTAGGCGAGTAAAGAGGGAAACTTGGGTGTTGTGGAAATTTGCCTCAGCATGGGAGTAACGTAGATCTCCCAACGATATATGACGCGGGTAAAACTCCACTTCACATTGCAGCAAGATTTGGTCATGCCCAAATTGTGAGACTTCTGCATGAGATCGGAGCGATTTTTTCGTCGAGGAGCAAAACAGACAATCCGCTGCTTACTGCGTGTGTCATGGGCACATTCGTGTTGTGGAATACTTTCTTGACCACGGTGCTGACGTCGTTGGAAAGTGGGAACAGTGCGCACTGCCATGTTTGGTGTGCAACAGCCACTATATTAAAGTGCAGAGGTGGAACGGTCCCTTGGAGTCGAGTCAGTCGAGTTTCATCCAGCCGATATCCCCTTTCTCTTGCTGGTTTATGTCGCTGCAGAATGTGGACATCTCGTGATGTTTCATTTTCTCCTTCAGCACTCTGCAGTCACTAATGCCCTGTCCCACAACAAGACAACATCCCTCCGTCATGCAAGTCAATCTGGCATCCTCAATACAGCAAA
This sequence comes from Zopfochytrium polystomum, assembly GCA_025765615.1. Lineage (NCBI taxonomy): Eukaryota > Fungi > Chytridiomycota > Chytridiomycetes > Chytridiales > Chytridiaceae > Zopfochytrium > Zopfochytrium polystomum. The sequence continues at coordinate 39,570 of JAIVFJ010000345.1, read as the reverse complement.
GCTTCTGATAAAGCATGGCGCCGATCTGGTGGCGAGGGACTTGGATTAAATGACGCCATTGACGTACGCCGTGATGGGCGAGCAATTGGAGAATGCAATCTTGCTGGTTGAATATGGTGCAGATGTTGCTGGAGCGGCGGACAAAGGAAAGACAGCGCTAGCATTAGCGGTGCAGGCAGGGAATCCGGAGATAGTCCAATGCCTCTTTGAGTATGCGAACGGGTGTGCCGACTATGGTGTGATTTCAAACTTCGGGTTTTCCACCTATCCGTGCGCAGCAGTATCCCAGCAGCATACCCGCGAAAGGAAACAGAAGTGTGGTATTGATAATAAAAACGATTTTGGTGACGTCAATCAGGGCTTCTATGAAAGCAACTGCGGAGTCGAGATTGCGCTTCTCTGAAAGCGTCGTTACACCGACAAGCCTTTTCTGCGGTGCCGCGACTGGGCAAAAATGATGAAAGCAACGTTCAGATAGCCTTCTTGCTTTAACTCAGTCAGAGTTGCGGGCACATCCACGATAGCCCAGCATTGTGAGTGAACATCTTTCTTCAGCCGCGATCAAACTCCTGGAAATTGTTTGCATTATCCATTTAGATTCAGGTCCTCTCTTTTTGAGGGTGGCCCTTTGGGACAAGCCAACCTTCAACTTCTCCATGTTGACAAGCAACAGCAGCTTGGATACCCCTGCGTCTGTGCAGTGCACATTAAACGTTTCCAATGCCTCAATTTATTCAGAGGCCGAGGCTCGCGTTTGGGAATACAAAATGATACTCTTACATCTCTGTATCGATCTGCAGGGGTGGCAAATGTTTGGTTGCACAGGCTGCGAAACCAATCCAAGATGCATAATCAAAAGGCACCTGTGACGCAGTAGTTGCGTTGCATTTCCAATGCAAGGCATGCAAATCCGATGCTGTGAGTTCGACCCCTCGCGCCCTGAATGCTCGACGCAGGCGAGACTGGAAGTGCACAATCGTGGTCAAGGACTAGCAGTGTTACTTGTGCTTTGCGAAAACAAAAAAGAACAAAGTAAAATACAGACCGCACAGAGCAACACTTTATACGCCTTCTACCCCAACAAGCCGTTCTTTCGACTCTCGGCCTCCCTCTTCCTCTTCTTTACCGCTGCGCCCTTCTTCAAAAAAACCCTCCAGCTGTCGACCCGACCGTCCCGCGTCTCCTCCCACACCTTGTCCTCCTCCGCCTTCCTCTTCTTCTCCTCGGCCATGGCTGCCTGCTCCGCGGCCTTACGCTCCACCTCGTTCTTCAGCCTCACGCTGTCGCGCTGGCCCTCGTCCGTCAGTAGCCTTCGCACCTCGAGCTGGATCTGCGCAGCCAGCTCCTTCATGGCGGCGGCGTCCTCGTGCGGGATGCGCACCAGCTTACGGCGGCGAAAGACCGTCTGCCTCGCCTCGCCGACCAGCGCCGACAGCCACGCGCGCTTGCCCGGATCCGACAGCTCCGTCTCGGCCTTCTTCAGCATCTCGAACCCCTTGTCCGCGTCCGCCAGCTTGCACTTGTCCGGGTGCAGCAGGAGAGACTTTTTGCGGTACTGCTGCTTCACCAGCTTGGCGTCGATCGGGTCCGTCGTCGCCGTCGCGGGCGTCGGCGTCGTGTAGATCGACGACGGGAGGTCGAGCACTTCGAGCGGGTTCAGCGCTGTCGACGTCCGTGAGAGCGTGAGGAGCCGCGTGAGCTCGATGTTTTGGTGGAAGACGGTGGACTTGGTTTGGTGTTGGGGGGTCGGGTAAAGGAGTGAGACGGGTCGTTAGATTGGGTGGCTGTGCGATTGTTTGTTTGTTGGTCATCGCGATCTGGGCTGCTGGATCCTCAAGGCCCAACCTCCAGATCGCAACGCCTTCCGCCAACGACATCCACACCCGCCCTTGTGCCCGCCCGCCCCATTGTTACCTCTGTCCGCAGGAATGTGTCAATGTCCAGATCGTCCTCGGACTTGGCCGCTGCCGCAGTCGGCCGCCCCTTTGCGGCGGTCGTCGGCGTTGCCATTTGTTGATTGTCGGTTTGCTGAGTTGCAGTCGGTGGACTTGTCAGACAAAAGGGGGAAAGGCCCAGCTTGTCCAAGAGTTGTTTCCCGATCACAATGCACGCCCGTCACCTCTTCATCCGTCCCCCCCGCCTGTAGCACCATCGAGCTCGCCATCTCAGCGTATAGCAATGCCTGCCGTTGGAGTCATCAGCCGCCTCGATTTCGATGACAGCACCACTCGAGTATCTTCCCCAATGCCGCCGGAACCTAACGCAACCCAGCTGCGTCCACTGCGCCGTTGCCAGCAGCGAAGGCGCAGACGACATCATCAAGCTTGATGACATTTGCTGTGGCGAACGCGAGTTCAGTAGGTACGTCTCTTTTGAAGAGTTATATGCCGGGCGAGAGGGCGAACGAACCAACTAGGGGGGGTAAAGGAAGCGGTGAGAGTTCTCATTTCGTTCCAGAGACACAAAACCCAGAAAACCAAGACTTTGGCCGGTGCGTATGCGAGACAGCATCGATTGGACTCGCACGCTATTACTTGCTGTGTAGAAAACGCGGTCCTCCACGCCCGGGCATGCGAGTGCTCACAATCTATAACTGGAACGAGCGACAATAATTACGCCCTCCCACTTAATGGAACGAGAACGAGAGATCGTGGGGCTCGTTTGTACAGGAAGACAGCAAAGGAAGCTGTATGCATCCCACACACATCGCGAGTCTTTGTCTCTCTCTCTCTCTCTCTCTCTCTCTCTCTCTCTCTCTCTCTCTCTCTCTCTCTCTCTCTCTGTCTCTCACTCTCCCTCTCTGCCTCTCCCTCTCTGTCTGTCTCTGTCTCACTGTCATTGCCGCTGTCTTCTTACACAAAAGGGCTTCGGCCCTCCGAACAGTCAATCAGAACAGCGACGCGGTGCCGCAAAACAAATAGCAGCACTCGGTTTGAAAGAAGGAAACACGCACACACACACACACACACACACACAATCGATGCTATCACCGTCCCCGTCGTCGCCACAGTCGCCGCCATCTTCGGCAAGACCGGAGCCGTCCCGAAATGCTCCGCCTGCCCGACGGGATCTCCCCAACCTACGCGCCGCCGCCGCCGCCGACTCGCGGCCACCGCAGCCAACTCTCCTACTCCTGAGAACGCTGCTGCTGTTGCTTCTCTTCCTTTTGGTGTCTCCGCCGCCGCTGCCGGTCGCGGCGCGCCCCGAGCCGGCGCCCGGAAACAAAATGAGCATACCGGGCCGTCCCGCCAAAGACACGTAAGCCCTACTGTTCCACCACGCCCCTTCCCCCGTTCCCCCCACAATCCTTTCCAGCAGCACAACAGCCATCCGTCTCGCCCTACCCCCACACGCCCCAAAAAAATCGTTCGCGAATGCGTTTCTGGCAGCGGGGACACGGACCACGCGCGGCCCATCGTGCTGAACTCGCCGGATGGCGGAAGCACCGTCGCGCCGCCGATCATGCTCGACTCTCCCGGCGGCAGCCAAGGCACGGTCGCGGCGCCCATCATGCTCAACTCGGCGGGCGGCGGCGGCGGCGGAAGCACGGTGGCGTCGCCGATTATGCTCAACTCACCCGGCGGTAGCAGCCACGGCACGGTCCCGTCGCCGATCATGCTAGACAGCCCACGGTCCAACGTCGCCACGGCCGGCGGGTCGTCCGGACCCGCGTCGCCAATGGGATCCGGGAACGGCGGCCGCAGCCGGAGCGCGAGCGTCGACGACGGTCCTGGACTCGTGGTCGTCAGCCCGACGTCGGGCAAGCCAGTGCTGAACGAGCCAGAGTCCGACAGGTACCTGTACCGCGCGCTCACAATGAAGGACCGGGAGAACCTGGAGGCGGGGAGGCCCATCACGTCAACGTCGGCGGGAGGCGCGCCGACGGATCCCAAATATATATGCCAGGGTTAGCGTGCCTTTTTTTCCTTTTTTTTTTTTTTTTTTTTTTTTTTTTTTTTTTTTTTTTTTTTTTTTTTTACTCTCTTTCCCTGTCTCACGCAGCGAGTACAAAAGGCTGCCCCAACGGCGGCGCGCCGGCGTGCAAGGCGTGCCACGTCGCGGGCAGCAGCCAGGCAAAGTCCGACTGGATCTCGACGTCAAAGAGCGTGCAGACGTCCATGGGCTACAACCTCGCGCAAAACGAGCTGGGCCAGGGCGGCGGCGTCGTGAAGGTAGTGTGCTGAAAGGTGTGGCCTGGTCGCGCACCAACGCCCTTCCCAAAAAAAGGAAATAATTAAAAACCCCACCTCCCTGCCCACACACCCCGCAGATCGACCGCAACAAGCTACCCCCCGGCACCATCGCGGACCTCACGACGCTCGACGGCCGGCGCGAGCACCTCGGCGAGCGGCCCACCCCGGCCGCCATGGCAGTTGCCAAGGGCACCCCCGCCCACCAGCACCTGCGCATCGTCGACACCGCCCACGACTACAGCGCCAGCGACAAAGAGGTCCTCGTGCACAAAGAGATCCCCGCCGACGCATGCGAGCCGCTCTCCCTCGCCCGCCGCGGTGGCGGCGGCCTCTCCCGCCGCGCTGTAAAGGGCAGCGCAGAGTGCAAACGCAACAGCGCGAAAAGAGTCGCGGGGAACGTGAAGGCGCTGTTTGCGAATAAGATGATGAATGCGGATGGCACTTTGGATGTCAAGGTTTGTTGCTTGTGTGTGTGCCTTTTTTTACAGCACGCTGGCGTGACGGTGCGGGGCTGGAAAGCTCACATCATTTGTAAACACTCTCATGCGACACAAACACACACACATACAAGGCGACCCTCGCCGCCGCAAAAGCCAACAAAAAAACCTCCTCCGCGGTCGGCTCCGTCACAAAAAGCACCGTCGCGGCCGCAAAGGGCTCGGGCGAGGGCGCGCACGCCACCAAGCTCAAGGCCGTCAAGGCCGGCAAGGCCGCCAAGGGTGCAAAGAGCAGCGGCGGCGGCAAGGCGAGGCCCACTCGAGCCGCCCGCGGATCGACGCAAAATCGCTTGTCCGCGGCGCCACGCGGTCGTCAGCCCGGAAGCCGCGGACGTCGCCGCTCAAGGCGGCAGCAAACAGCTCTTCTGTTGTTCGCGGTGGTGGTGGTGGCGCACGTGGGGCGAAGCCGTCGAAACCAGCGAGCAAAACGATGACGCCGCCGCCACCGAAGAAGCAGACGAGCGGCAGCAACAACAACAAAAAGACTCCGCAGAGGGCTGCCGAGGTGGCCGTTGCGAAGAAGAAGAGTCCGGCAGCAGTGAAGAAGCAAACCCCGGCGCTGAAAGCAAAGACGGTCACATCGCCAGCGGCAGTAAAAGCAAAAACGGTGGCGCCCGCGGCGAAAGCCAAGACGGCATCGCCCGCGGCGGTAAAAGCAAAGACGTTACCTCCAGCCGCGGCGGCAGGAGTGAAACCAAACATCCGCGCCGGCGAAACCAAGAAGGGGAAGGGCAAGGCGTTGGGGCGAAATGAGCGAGGGGTAGGTGGGTGGTAGGTGGGTGGATGGTGTGGGTAGGAAGTATCTCTGTAGGCTAAAGAGGTTAGAATTGAGGGGGTGGGGGATATCCCATTTCTTTTTTTGTTTGTGGGGTGCCAAACCCCGCGTAGACTTTGAAGGGTTGCAGATTCTTCCCCCCGGCAACCGGGGATGGAGCGAATACATCCCGGTTGAAAAATTGGGGGCACCTCTTGAAGCCATTTTATGTCCTATCCAAGAGGAAAGGCCGCGAGGTGGGAGGGCAAACCAAACAGGCGATTTGGGCAACTGGAGAATTACAAGACTGATGGGGGGGACATATTGTCTCATCTCTTGCGGTGCAGTAGAGCTCCGTAGATCTCTTCAGATATTAACCACCCATCTCTTTCCCCATTCGCCCCCCCCCAATTTGTCGCATCGCAAAGCAGTGTTTGCACGGCCGTGTGAACAAAGAAAAATACAAAGAAAATAAAAAACAAAGTGCACACGAAAAAAAAAAAAAAAAGAACATCGAACGAGGCATCGGAGCCCCCCTCCCCCCAACCCCACCGCACCCCACCACCACCACCACCACCACCACCACAACTACGCCCAACGATCACTGCCCACCCCCACCTCTCGCGCCTCCCATTCCAAACAAGTCTAGCTCCAGCAACTGCTGCGCGCCCGCCACTCCCCCGCCACCACCGCTCCCACCCGCTCCGCCGCCCACGTCGCCGCCGACAACGCCGGCCATGAGTGCGTCGGCCGTCGTCGTCGTCGATCCTCCTCCCGTCGCCGTCGCGGTCTGCAGCATTGACGCGCGGCGCGACGCGCCGAGCCCGGCCTGCTGCGAAGACGTGGACGCCACCGTCGACGGCGGCACCGGCGATGGCAATGACGAGGACGACGCGGCGGACGCCGACGACGCGGAAGAGGTCGCGGATTGGAAGGACGGCTGGTGGAAGACGAACGACGCGGGGGTGGGTCCCGCGGTGGCGGAGACGGGAGCACCGCCGCCGCCGCCCGCCGGCTGGCCCGTAAAGCCGAGGGAAAATGTCGACGGGTCGAATTGGGGTTGCGTCGAGGGGTTGGAGGCGGCCGCGGTTGATACGGTGGGTTGCTGCGGTTGCTGGAACGTTGTGCCGTCCATGAACGAGAGCTGCGAGAACTGCTGCACCGGCTGGTGCAGCTGTTGCTGCTGCTGTTGCTGTGGCTGCGACGCAAACGCTTGCTGGGTTTGTTGTTGGAGGAATTGCTGCTGCTGCTGCTGGAGAAACTGCTGCTGTTGCTGTTGCTGCTGTATTTGTTGCTGCTGCTGCTGCTGTTGTTGAAGTTGCTGCTGTTGTTGTTGCAGCTGCTGTTGCTGGAACTGCTGCTGCTGCTGCTGTTGTTGCTGTTGGAATTGCTGTTGCATCTGAGCTTGCATTTGCATCTGTGTCTGCATCTGTGTTTGCATCTGCTGCTGGTTCTGTGCCATCGGCTGCTGATGGGAATGCAGCGGTTGCGGTATCTGTGGTTGCAGCTGCTGTTGCTGTGTTTGAACCGGCTGTGCTGGTGGTTGGATGATTTGGGTGTTCATTACTTGCTGGGAATTTGAGGGGACGCTGGACGTTGAGGCAACGGTTGACTGCTGGGAGCTCCGAGTGGCTGCGCGCGACCCACCGGCTGTGCTTTGGGAATTTTGCTGCTGCTCATAAAAGTCGAAGCTCAGCTCTGGCGGAAGCACTGAGGGTGGTGGGTGAAAAACGACGATGCAAGAATAATTAGAATGGCAAGCAAAGCAGACCCACTGCTCCAATCCCCGTTTCGCGTCGGCCCAATCAACGTCAGACAAAAATGTTTACTCAACTCATTTGCTGCTGATTCTGCTTCATAAACTCCAAAACGTTTTTCATCATCTGCTGCTGGATCGCCTGCTTGCGGGCCAGCTCCCGCATGCCATCGTGCACGCTCGTGATTTGCCTCAGCAGATCCGCCTGCTGCATCTGCATCAGCTGCATCTGCGCGTACAGGTCGCTGTTTTCTCGTCGCTGGGCCTCTGTTTCGACCGTCCGGCGTTTAATGTCTTCGAGCAGGTCGGGGCTGTCTCGAAGAAATTTTGGGTGCGAAAACTCCCAAACTTGGTTTTCCGCGAGGGTGCGACTCCCGCGCGGGGATTTGTTCACTTTGTGAAAGCCGTACATATTGAGCTGGCGAACGAAGCTGGAGAAATTGTTATGCTTGAAATCTGCGAATTTTTTTTTGCCAAGGTTAACCAGCGAGTTCGCGCAAGCGTAAATGGCAAGAGCGCATCAAGCAGAGTGGAACGAGCGATTGCTTACGCTTTGGAAGGACATCGCGCGAAAACTCGAGCACGTTGCAGACAATGAACGAAGTTCCAGAGTAGTTCCAGCTGATCAAATGCTGGTAAGAGCTGTCCACCACCATCCCATGGAGCTTGTGGACAAACTGCTTCAAGGTGGATGGATGGCATTCAACAAGGAGAAAAAAAGGAACACGGTAACGGTTAGGCGAAAGTATGCATTACGGCGACTGATGTGTACCGAGCTGTTCGGACCCGTTCTCGGACTCGCCATCGGCGATGACATTGGGCTCGCCTGCGGGCTGAAGGCGGCGTTGGCAGGCGACATGAGCGGCGGAGGCTGCGCAGGGCTCAGTCCAAACGACAGAGGGCTGCTTGCAGATGAGTTGTAGGGTGCAAAGGTACCGTGGTGTCCAAGCATCCCAGAGTGGATCGTGGAGGACGAGGAAGACGAGCTGGCGGGAGAGGGGTTCAGTGGTGGCGGACCCATGACCATCGAGGACGGCGCATTTGCAGTAGCTGTATTGGTGCTGATGCCGCTCATGGGCGTGGGTTGGACGGTTTGGAGATGGGTGCCAAAGGATGGATCGCTCGTGAAGATCTGCGTAGATTGCTGCTGCTGTTGCGGGGCGAGATGCTGTTGCTGCTGTTGAGGCTGTTGCTGCTGTTGTTGCTGCTGCTGCTGGAGCATGGTCTGGTGGTGAGGAATAGTCTGCTGACTGCTCTGGAGCATGAACATGTTGGCGTTCTGATTGCCGTACGGGCTGACCGACTGGCCGTCCAGGGATGAAGAGTCGAGCAGCACAATGTCTCCGCCCCCGACGCCGCCGATGCCGGCCGATCCAGCGGACAAGAACGACGCCGTGCCCAAACCGCCGCCGTTGAACGCCGTGTTCTGTTGTTGCTGCAGCTGAAACTGCTGTTGCTGTTGCTGTTGCTGCTGCTGCTGCTGGTGCTGCTGTTGTTGTTGCAGCTCGGCCAACCTCTTTGAGTTGTCGTTGATTGTAGCGGAGAAGGACGCGGCCAGGTACGACGAGAACGACGGTGCCTGCGGCGATGACGAGTGTGCCAAGGGTGTTGCAGAGGCGGCGCCGGCAGAGGCAGAGGCAGAGGAAAAGACAGCTTGGCCGCCGCTGCTGCTGCTGCTACTAGGGTCCATGTAACTAATAACTGGGCGAGGAAGGCGATGGGCGTGCGTGCGTGCGTAGCAGCAGCAGGGTTGGCTAGACTAGACGCGGAATTGGCCTGACAGCGACGATCTCGTTCAGTTCTGCTGGCGGGGAAAAAAAAAATTCTGCCCACCTTTCTATCTCTCTCTCAATGCCTCCTCTTGTTGTCTTCCACTCTCTTGCCAAGCCGACTGGTCTGTCTGCGTCCCAATGAGCAAATGACCGAATATACTTGTTTCTTCTCTCTCTTCTCTATCTTCCTGCATGTTCTCTTTTCGTCTCACATTTAGCGAGTTTGCTTCGCCCCGCCGGCTCTCAACGGAACAATGTAAACAACAGGACGCAGCCGGAAAACGCAACGCAACGGCGCCAACGCAACGCATCGCGCGCACATCCGCCACCCCGCCCCGCCCTTCGGCAGCTAGTGCCTCGACTTCGACCACTCCCTCGAACGCACCATTGCCCCCCACCCTCCATCCTGCCAATGCCATCCACCTGTCATCGCTCCGCGGCCCGCCCAAACGAGACGGCTCTGGTTGCTCGCTGTGCTGCACACTTGCAAGGATCAATTCCTTTCTTTTTCTTTTGTTATTTTTCTCGAGGTGAGCCCGATTTGCCTTTTGTCTCTCTGTCTTCACTGCCAACAAGAAAGGAAACTTCCAGATTTAGTACCGGCCGAAACATTTGCAAAAAAAGAAAAGAGAAGACAAGGGAATGTTCCGCCGGGGAAAAGTCCAGAAAGCCGATCGCGAAGAGGTGATTGGCTGTTTGTTGGAGGCACGTGAGAAACACCAGGCGGCACAACGGAGTCCTTGACCATTTCACCTTGTCACACAGTCACAGTTCGCCCGACCAACCAGAGCCCAGTCGTTTCGACGTGCTGGTTCCGTCAAGTGAAGTAGAAGTGGGGAAGCATATGAGCTCTTTGAGACCGTCTCGTCCGCGGTCTGTTGCCGCCGACAAGGCTATTCTTGCTTGTTTGTTTCGCGTCCTTCCTCAACTCGTACTTCTACTTGCAGGAGTTTTCGCAACGGCGAACAACTTTCTCTCTCTCACACACTCTCTCCCTCTCTCTCACTCTCTCTCTCTCTCTCTCTGTCTATCGAGAGAGTGCTTCATCCCCTTCACTCCCTCGTCCCCCACAAGGTTTGATCTTGTGGGTACAAGGCTTCAACTTACAAGTTTGCTCAAAGAAGAAAAAGAAAGAAAGAAAACGAAGGACCAATAAATAGATCGGCGACGCTCCTCCAAACACCCCCTCCACCCCCCACCACTCACTCCCAATGGCCAAGAGCACCGCCGTCACAATGAAGACCGCCAAGGCCGCCCCCGCCGCAAAGAAGGCTGCCGAGAAGGCCGTCGTCCCCACAAAGAAGGCTTCTGCTGCTGCTGCTGTAGTTGCCCCCGTTACTGCTGCTGCGAAGAAGGCTGTGACCGCAAAGGCCTCGAAGAAGGTTAGGAGTCCCCCCCAATGCTGCGATGGTTGGATGATGATGCGCTGATGATGATGATGAGGATGGAAGAACCTTCTTTCGAGTGCTGCTTTTCGCTGGTCGCCGGCTGGTTCGCTGGCTTAACGGGCCGCGCGCGTGCCCTTGTTCCCTGGTCGCAAAATAGAGATTGGTTCTGACCCATGCTTCTGCGTGCCGATGCATTAGCAACCTGTGAAGGTGGTCGAGCCGGAGCCCAAGGAGGAAGAGGAAGACGAAGAGTCTGCCGAGGAAGAAGTGGAGGCGGAAGACGACGAAGAGTCCGCCGAGCAGGAGGACTCGATGGAGGACGCACAAGGTAATCATCATCATGCCATCCAGTGCTATTTCCACGACGACTTCCTCACATTCCATTCCTTCCGAACAGAAGAGGCTGACGAGGATGAAGGCGCCACCGAGGAAGGCGACGAGGAAGTAGAGGCCGCCGAGGAAGAAGACGTCGCCGAAGTGGACGCCGAGGAAGACGAGGAGGAGGAGGAGGAGGAGAAGCCCGTCTCCAAGAAGCGCGCTGCCGAATCCGCGGCCCTGTCCGCGGCCAAGAAAGCAAAGTCCGACGACGCCGCGGAGCCCGCCACCACCATTTTTCTCGGCAACCTTCCGTGGTCCGCCGATGAGGACTCCATCGCGGCCGAGTTCGCCGACTGCGGAGAAGTCACTTCCGTCCGTCTCCACGTCGACCGAAAGACCCAAAGGAAGAAGGGCTTCGCCCACGTGACCTTTGCCACCGAGGAGGGCGCCAAGGCTGCAGTCGAACTCGGCAGCAAGACGATCGACGGTCGCGACGTGCGCATCGACTTCGCCGCCCCCGCCCCCACCCCTCGTTCGAGCACCCCCCGTCCGAAGACGGAAGGTGGCTTAGGCCGCGTCGAGCAGCGCAGCAAGTCGGGCCCGACCGAGGTCGTCTTTGTCGCAAACCTGCCTTTCTCTGCCACCGAGGACGCTCTCGCCGAGTTCTTTGGCGAGCACGGCACCGTCGTCTCCACCCGCATCCCCACAGACCGCGAGAGCGGACGGCCAAAGGGCTTTGCGCACGTCACCTTCTCGTCCGTCGGCGAAGCCAAGGCGGCCCTCGAGGCCCTGAACGGCGCCGACTTTGGAGGCCGCACCATCCGTCTCGACTTCTCGTCCCCACGCGACCGTAGCAGCGGCGGCGGCGGCGGCGGCTTTGGTGGCGCTGGCCGTGGTGGCCGCGGTGGTTTTGGTGGTGGTCGTGGTGGCAACGGAGGGTTCGGCGGCCGCGACGGAGGCAGTCGCGGTGGCGGTCGTGGCGGCCGCCAGCGGTTCTAAGGTCCTTTCCCATGGAAGCTCTCCACTGGATGTTGGGTTGATAGATGATGGGCCTCCGGGATGGTGCCTTGTCCCTATTTCTTTTCCTTCTCTCTCGCGGTTTTCCAATGCCATTCCGTTTCCTTTTCTCTCGCCTGTATTTTATTGCATTCTTAATTGGACGCAGGTCTGATGTTTATCGTCGAATAAAAGACATGGTACCTCGAATGACGTTGATCGCACGGCTGCTGCCTTTTAATGTGGGGGGGGCCTGAGTCTTCGCGGGCTTGATCCAACCCCTCCGTGGTAACCTTGCGCGCGCACGCTCAAGAAGAAGGTGTAGCGCCAATTCTCTTGGAAAAGACTGCCGAGCCAGCCGATCCAGACAGTGCCGAGACCACCAAGACCAACACGACACCAGCCCCGCCGTCGGATCGACGTGGAAAACAAAAATCCACTGAGATGGGTTCCCAGACCCGAACATTTCTTTTGTTTCCTTCCCGACAGCCTGGCGTTGAGACTTTCCATAAAGCAAGAGCACAAAAGCTGCAAAAAAAAAAAAAAAACCTACGAAGACCGGACCCTGAAGGATATCAATACTCCACCGTGTAAACCGTGCAACCGGGCAGAGCCTGGCGAGTCCCTTCCCGCCGCAACTTTGCGAAGCAGAGACGCCGTGTGATCTCCCTTGGTGTGGGGCGTGGCGTAAAGGTGCCCCGCCTCACTGCTTCGCTGATCATGTTTTTTGAGGGATGGCCTGCTCTTCGTGACCATAATCGGGGCCTTTGCTGGCCGATGATTCGGTCGACCTCTTCTTATGCACGAGCAGCTGTGGGCGTTCCTTCTTCGGTCCGCACGGACCACGTCCTGACTGGCGTGGCTTTGCGCCACGCCTCTTGAGTAACTAAATAGAGGGCCGGAATCTCCTGCTTCTGGCAATTCTTGCCGTCTGTTTTCGATGGGGAACGTTTCCGCCGATGCTTTGCATGGCCGGGTTGACTGCGAACCTCCTGCGTCCGCATTGTGAAGAAGCTTTTGGCTCGGAAGTAAGCGATCTTTCAGACTTTTCAGATACGTTTCTACGGGTTTGTTCAAAGCGACTGCGTCGCTCGTCCCCGAGTTCTGCTATATCGGGTCGCCCGAGCCCGAAGGCATCCGGGCGGCATTGGCCACCGGCATCCGCAATCACAATCGACGATGAGATCCACCAGCCCAAAGATCCAGCAGAGCCCGGTGAGAAAGAACGGGTTCACCAGAAGCGCCTTGCGCGTAATGACGATTAGGATCAGGACTTGCGCGATTCGAAGGAAGGCGAGAACAATGCCATGAAAAGGTGTTTCCGAGGCGCCGTGGAAGACTCCGGGGATGGTTGGGTAGGTGGCTCTGTTGGGTCCATTCTGGTCGTCGTTTTCGCGTGCAATGTGAGTGGGTCTTTGGCACCGGCCGACGGCATCCCCGATCACAATCGACAATTAGAACGAGTCCGAAGAGCCGGGGCTTTCACGATGCGAAGGAACTCTGGAAACGAGCCAAGGAAGGGGGCGGCCCGGAAGTTGCCGCGGTGCACGTCACGCTTCGCTCACGCCGCCTTCCGCACTTCTGAACAGGCCTAGGATCCACGCCTCAGCCATGAGACTGAGATGTTTTATGAATATCAGCGTCCACTTTCAGAACGCGAATCCGGGGGCGAGGGTGGTGAAGTCGGCCACATCGTGCAGGGTGGAGGGCAACGACTTTGAACAGGCGGTTCCGCTGCCTCCATTTGACGACGACCTCTCTCCATAGTCGATTAGTGCGGCAAATAATGATATTTCCATCTTTGCCAACGACGTACCAGAGCTGCAGAAACAGTGGATATGACAGCTTGCCCGCAGGCGGTAGATTTACCGCTACCATGGTAAAGCAACGCGGGAGACCCTCCACGACACATCCTCGAGAGGTCCCTTTAAAAAGCTCCTCCAAACAAATTTCTCCCACCCAACATCAAGAACACGCGACGGAGGCAGCGCGTGGCCAAAGTGACCGATAGTCTCGGTGGTGGAAGACAATTGACAAGGGTTAACGTTTGGGATAAGCAGATGTGGGATGGCGTGGGGGGAGGACTTAATGGTGTTATTATGTTTGCGTTTCTTTTCGGCGGATTCGGATCCGCATTACACGACCACCACAGCACCCCACTGGTACCAACCTCGCCGTCTCAGACTGCGGTTCTGCACAGATCTAGTAGGGACGTCTGCTCCGCATCCCCATCGAAATTTGAGATACGCAGCGCACTGAGTGCATAATGAGAAGGATCATGCGAACGTCGACGAAGAGAGCATGGGGGGCGATCGTTCCGCAAGCGCGAGCTGAACCTGATTGGCAGCCTCGTGCTGCATAAGGTCTCTTCGATTGTATACATGCGGGTGGGGCCAATTGCAAACACTGCATATATATGGAGCTGGAAATAGGGCTGCCGACGGTTCTATGCCACCCACATGCCTTTCCGTCCGCCTTGGGCCACAGATGTTCGGGAAGGTGGGCTTTATTGTTTGAGTATTCGCGACTGCCGACTGCTGAGCAAAAGCTGATAAAATCAGATAAACATGCAAAACCAACAACAGCAATCAATAAACAACAACAACAACAACAACAACAACAAAAAAAAAAGAAAAAGAGAAGAATTAAGGAGAGGAAGAAGTCCAGAGCCTTCCCACAACCAACAGAGAGGCTCGAGGTTCCACTGTGAGTTTCGCCGTAGGGATGGTCACTTGGCTGAGCTCTGTTTTAGGAGGAAGATGGTGGAGAGACGTGAGCGGGAGTTTGCTAAAAAAGGACAGGTACTACTAGCCACATGGTGAGTATGTCCCTGACGGGAGAAGATGATGATGAAGATGAAGATGAAGAAAAAGGTCATCGTGTGGATAACCCCGTCTTTCACGACGGCGGATTCATCCACTTTTGTATCGTTCAGGTAAACTCGTTTCTGGAGCGCTCAAGCCCTTCCACTTCATCGACTCCGGCTTTCAGGTGGCCTGTGCCACCAAAATTGGGCTGCACATCTTTGAACCTTGCGTGCTTCTTATCGAATGTTTCTAGCACAACAACTTCTTTTTGAAGGTCGCCGCCTCCTGATGCTTGCTCCCTTTGGAGGACGAAATGATGCGATGTTCTTAAACTCTTCATATTAAACTAGCAACTGTGTCGTTGGTACGAAATTTATTGATGAAGTATTGAGAGCAGAAACGGAGCAGAAACGGAAACAAGTGTTTCCGGTAACTTCAAGTTTATGCGACGTTGTTTTTCACGGTGTCCTGCGATTTAGAAGTTTCGTCAACGAAAGCAAACCCAGCATCCAGTCTCGCTCTGAACTTACTCGCACAAATTGGTCGGCTTCATCTTTCCAAGAGTCTTTCGAACCGTCCCTCACGAGGGCCAAGACTTTGGAATTCACCTGGCCATTTACCCTGTTCACGGCATCTTGCAATTCCGATTTGGTCACTTCCAAGCGAGGGCGCTCTGGGTTCTCTCCTCTTCCTATAGCCTCCATCCTCGATGTGACACTTTTCCCGCAAAGCATCATCACCACGATTCCCATAACGAGAGTCATGGAGCCTGCAACAGTCCCGTCGATGGCAGATGCGCCAAACCACCCAATTGCAGGCACTAGCTTGAGGAGTGAGGCTCCCACCAGCCCAGTAACTGGAAGGCCGAAGACTGCAACAAACATAAGCATGAGCTGTGTGGTGTCGCTATTGGTCCTGGCTATGCCGAATATAGACAGTATGGTTCCGACCATTACAGCTTGGTCTGTCAGGAGCAGCGGCATGTCGGCGAGTGGAAGAGGACTCAGGCCGATTGCCATCGCCGCAATCGTTGCAACTGAAACTGTGGCAGACGCCTGTGCCATCTTTGATTTCAAAGAAACGAATTGGGCCTTCTTGTATCGTTCCAAGGTCTCCTCCTTAACAATAAAATCAGTGATATTAGAGACGCTAACATCGCAATGTCACTTTGATTGGCTTACATTTTGCGAGAGTAATCTTTCCACGCTCTCGTTCAGATTCTTCAAAGCTTGTTGAAGGGAGTCTGTGTCCTCCAGCATGACGATGCACGAGTACATGAAGCAGTTTAGATTGGAGCAGAACCAGCCTTTTCGCTTCTGCGAAGGATGGAGCTGACGCAGTTCTGTTGCAGAGCCACATTCACTGCATTTTTCCGGACCAGGTTTGTTTCGACGCATTTCCACAATTCCATAAATACTCGATTCGACTCCATAAGCGGCCATCCTGTTGTCTACAGCTCTGCGGATGTCGGAAATTTCTTGCGAAGTCTTGTTATCGCATTTTGCTATAATCACCAAGAACGGAACCTTCATCGAGGCCAACTCCTGGGGATTCGGAGACATATTTCAGCCAAACGATAGCCTTAGACGCCACAGGGTGGCCACCAACCTTCAAAACTCGCTCATCTTCTGGCTGGAGTCGCTCGATAAAGTACCACACACAATCCACTTCAACACCACCCTTGACGAGAACACCGTCGCTTGTAAAAATTTCCTGCAGAGCGCGCTGCATCGGATCAACAAGCTTCAGCAAGAGATCCCCGTCGAAACGTTGCACTCTTCGGTTTTTGCCGTGAGTAAAGCCGACAGTGTCCACGATTCGCACATAGTCGTCCTTATACAGAGTGACTTTTGTATTTACGGGCCGGCCTGCAGAGACCTTTGCAATGTCTATGCCAAAAACGTTGCTGACCAAAGTGGACTTTCCCATCCCGGATTCACCTGCAATGACAACTGTGCAGGGGTGACCAGTGTTCTGAAGGCCCTCGAACGAAAAAGTCTTTTCAGCCATGGTAGAGTGTGCTTTCTGATCGTGGTGCATTCAGAGACTCTTTTGGCTGACAACAGTGGTTAAGGTCTCGATGGGCTTTGTGGGGACACTTACTGCTTTGTCTCTAGCTTTTTGCGAACTGCGACCAACTTTTCAGTTTCATTTATACAATTTCGATTTCCTTTGTTTTCCTCTTCTTCTCTTCTTTTCCCAACAAAACTTGCACTTCCAAGAGGAAGTGCGTTTCTGCAGTGACCTTGCAGTAAAAAGTGAAGTGAGAGTGCAAGTGCGCGAGTGCCCGACCCGTGTCTCCCCCACTTTGCTCTTCGAATTCTGCACTTTTACGACAGCGTCTTTCGGTTGCCTAAAAATTCGGGTTTTATCACTTTTGTACGATGCAGTGGGTGGACTATTTTGTTATTGACGGTGGAGTGGAGAGATGTTGACGAGGATGGGGGGAGGGTGGTGAAAGGGAAGAGGAGGGAAGGCACGGGAAGGAGCTGGGGAGGGAAGGGAAGGTGCAGAGTGCAAGGGCCGGAATCTCCTGCTTCAGCAAGGGTTCCCGCACCGTTTCCACCGACTCTTTCGATGTCTGGGTTGAGTGTGAACCTGAAGTGTCCGCAGTGTAAAGCGTTTTGCTCGCAAGTATGCGTTCTTTCAGCAGAAAAAGGCTATCCCTACTTTCACGACGGCGGATTGATCCACTTCTATGCCCCTTCTGTCAGCGGCCGCAACCTGGGGGCAAGGAGTGTGCGTCGTCGAGTCCCACCCAACCCCCCAAGGTGAGAGGGAACGCGCATCGCGCAAGCATATCGCAAGTCATATCCGCCACACCCTCGCGTATACCAGTCCGCCCAACCCGGCCGTGCTGTTTCCTTTTCCGTCCAGACCAGCTTTCCAGCTGCGCGCTACGCCACACTGCAGAATCGCCCCCGGTTTCCTATCCGCCGACGCCGCTGCCGCCCCAAGCTCACCCTGACCGTCGCCGCCGGTACCGGAGCTGCTGCGTCTGCCACCGTTTCGGGGCGACGACAAAGACGACGATGACGGCGGCGGTGGCGGCGGCTTTAGCCCCAACCGGCCCAACCGGCCCAACCGGCCCAACCGGACGGGCGAGGTACGCTGCTTTCGGCCTGCTAGAGCGTAGCGGCGCCTCTTGCCGCAGGCTGCACGGCAGGTTTCGTCGGCCCAGCCGCGCCGCCGTGTTCGACGTTGGAGAGCCCCCGAGATATCGGCCCAGTTCAAGTGCTGGCGGCCATCACGTCGACGCCGCCTGCGCCGCATCTTCTGGGGCCCTGTCGGCCCACTGGGGAAGCCCTCTCGAGACTTTGAGTGGAAGAAGCTTGGCAAGATCCACGTTGGCGCAAAGCTCGGCCCGAAGCTGCCCCAGCCTCAGCTCCACAGCTTCATTGATCCTGTTTTCCAAGGACCGATGGTCCGCTCTTTGACATGACCGTCATCGAGGCCTTGCGAGTGCTTGGTGACTCGGCCGATCTCTTCGTGTTCTTCGGCCCGTAAAGACGCTCGCTCCTTCCTGACGGTGGTGACTTTCTGTCACGTCTTTCAGAGACGCCGGTCGAGTGCCTGGCGTCAACTGGATATACGGATTGGTGCGCCGGCATCTCCTCGTTCGGCGACACGCCCCAACTGTTTTCGACGGTCAAACCTTTGACAGCTGGTGCTGTCGGTGTCGTGGCTTCAGTGCAAATCAGAAGTGTCCGTCCTGCTAAGCTCTTTGGCCGCAGATATGCGGTCTTTCAACATCTTCAAATACACCTCCATGCCATTGGTCAGAGCGACCGCCTCGATCATTGGGCGCGCTGTGGCCGTTTTGTAGTCGACCATCCGGGGCTTCAATGGCCTCAGTTGAAGTCATGATTGCCACATTATGAACTTTTGGCACGCACGCCGGAGAGACTGGATCGTTTTGGACGATTTGGATAGTGTGAGGCTTGCGAGTTGAAGGAGTGGCCGTTCGGCACGTGGACATTGTTCATTCGCCTTGGGTGGAGATCTAAATATTGCTTGTATCCGTAAGCCGTGTCCGTAATCCACTGGCGGAGGTAGGTGTACTGGCCACAACGAGAGAGAAAAAAGACCAGCAGAAGGGGTCAGCTCGCTCCTACCAGAACTGGCGCGCGCGCTCTCCAACAGAAAAGAAAGTGGAGTCCACAAACCGGACGGAGTCCATCGTCGCGACCGGGTTTCCGCTTCATCGGGCCTCCCGAGCTGGTAGCTGGCACCGGCCGACGGCATCCGGGCGGCGCTGGCCGCCGGCATCCCCAATCACAATCAAAGACCAGATCGACTCCAAAGATCTGGCAGAGGTCGTCGAGAAGGGATAGGTTCATCAGCAGCGCCTTGCGCGCTGTGACGATGACGATCAGGACTTGCACGACGCGTAGGAAGGCGAGAAAAGCGTCAAGAAGGGGTGTTTCTGGGGCGTCGCGGAAGACTCGGGGATGGTGGGTAGGCTGCGAAGGGCGGGTCGAGTGGGTTGGATGTGTTGGGGTCCATTGTGGTCGCTGAAAGGAAGAAAAGCACAGAGTCCTCACACCGGGTTTTGTCCCAAAGTTCACCTGTCGACCGCAACAGCCCAAGGGACATTGTTTGCTAGATGTAAGAGGGCGTCAGCTAAGAGATACAAGTCTGCGGCTCCGGTTATACTCAACAAGATCGGCGGACGGCTCCGTATTTTCACTTTTTGCATGCAAGTAAGAGCATCTCCAGGTTGAGCGGGCTCATCGAACGCATCGATTACCGTCGATACGCCGTTACTCCTCACTTCCACCGTCGAGTCTGTCAGGGTCGACCAGAACTGGTGAGAAAGGATGGATCATTGAAATGTCCCAAATAGTGAACGAAAGATCAAGGCGTTGATACTAACCGAAAAAAAAGTTATGCACCGGTCAGCACTTGGGAATGGCCAGCCGTCACTGAACAATGAGGCGGCTGGCTGCATAACGATAAACGGAGCATCAACCCAGTCAGTATGTTCCGTGGGCGGTGCGATGCGGAAAGAGAAAGCAACGACAACACGCGTTATTCTCCCACATCACGGTCACCGCGAGAAATCAGCAACAGCCAACCATTCGAGCAGATCCGTGCGCTCAGGGCCAGCTGGCCTCCGTGCGTACAGGGAACGCGCTCAACAGGTTTTGCGGCGTGTGTTGAGCTGTGAGGAGCGACGCTACTCCCCAACGTGAAGATCGTGATTCGAGGGCGTTTTGTGCATCGTGGTGAGAGCAGATGGGTTGGTTACGCAGCAATAGGATTCGATGTACACCGCAACTTTGGTACAAACCGAGGCAGGACGCGATGGAGAGGTTGACCATTGCAGACGTGGCCCAACATGACGAAGGGGATCGACTGGACATTGGTACTCTTTCCGCCGCACGGCCAACACGAGGCGACTCGCGTGTAATGCTGGATGTAAAATTTTGTAACCCGAGAATAACCTTTCTGGGGCTGAGCAAGACTTCAGCGGACCCTGCCACGCCGAACAAATCGATTTTGCATATCTATGGACAAACCCGTTGAAAGACGACGAGCAACTCCACCAATTTCGCATACACGGGCAGAAATAATGCTTGCGTTTGGTAAACTCGTTTCGGAAGCCCTCAAGCCCTTCCACCCCATCGCCTCCGGCTTTCAGGTGGCCCACGTCACCAAAACTGGGCTGCACATCTTTGAACCTTGCGTGCTTCTTATCGAATGTTTCTAGCGCAGCAACTTCTTTTTGAAGGTCGCCGCCTCATGACGCTTGCTCTCTTTCGAGGATAAAATGATGCAGGGTTTTCCAAACTCTTCCTCATTAAGCCAGCAAATATGTGGTTAAAATTGGAAGGGACATTCGAAATTTATTGATGAAGTAATGATGAAATATTGATGAAATATTGATGAGCAGAAACCCTGATACATGTTTCCGGTAACTTCAAGTTACGCGACGTTGCTGTTGTTCACGGTGTCCTGCAATTTGGAAGTTTCGTCAACGAAAGCAAAACCAGCATCCAGTCTCGCTCTGAACTTACTCGCACAAATTGGTCGACTTCATCTTTCCAAGAGTCTTTCGAACCGTCCCTCACGAGGGCCAAGACTTTGGAATTCACCTGGTCATTTATCCTGTTCACGGCATCTTGCACTTGCGATTTGGTCACTTCCAAGCGAGGGCGCTCCGGGTTCTCTCCTCTTCCTATAGCCTCCATCCTCGATTTGAGAGTGCTCCAGCAAAGCAACGTCACCACAATTCCCATAACCAGAGTCATGGAGCCTGCAACACTCCCATCAATAGCCACTGCGGCAAACCACCCAATTGCAGGCACTAGCTTGAGGAGTGAGGCTCCCGCCATCCCAGCAACTGGAAGGCCGAAGACTGCAACAAACATAAGCATGATCCGACTGGTGTCACTAATGGTCCAGGTTATGCCGAAAATAGTCAATATGGTTCCGACCATTACAGCTTGGTCTGTCAGGAGCAGCGGCAGGTCCATAATGGGAATAGGACTCAGACCGATTGCCATCGCCGCCATCGTTGCAACTGCAACTGTGGCAGACGCCTGTGCCATCTTTGATTTCAAAGAAACGAGCTGGGCCTTCTTGTAGCGTTCCAAGGCCTCCTCCTTAACAGTAAAATCAGTGATATTGGAATCGCTAACATCGCAATGTCACTTTGATTGGCTTACGTTTTGCGAGAGTAGTTTTTTCCACGCTCTCATTCAGATTCTTCAAAGCTTGCTGAAGGGAGTCTGTGTCCTCGACCATGGTGCAGGACGAGTACATGAAGCAATCTAGATTGGAGCAGAACCAGCCTTTTCGCTTTCGTGAAGGATGCAGCTGACGCAGTTCTGTTGCAGAGCGGCATTCACCGCATTTTTCCGGACCAGGTTTGTTGCGACGCATTTCCACGATTCCGTAAATACTCGACTCGACTCCATAAGCGGCCATCGTGTTGTCCACGGCTCCCCGGATGTCGGAAATTTCTTGCGAAGTCTTGTTATCGCATTTTGCAATAATCACCAAGAACGGAACCTTCATCGAGGCCAACTCCTGGGGATTCGGAGATTTATTTTACAAAACGAAAGCCTTACGATAACCTTAGACGTTACAGGGTGGCAACCAACCTTCAAAACTCGCTCATCTTCTGGCTGGAGTCGCTCGATAAAGTACCACACACAACCCACTTCAACACCACCCTTGACGAGACCACCGTCGCTAGTATAAATTTCCTGCAGAGCGCGCTGCTTCGGATCAACAAGCTTCAGCAAGAGATCCCCGTCGAAATTTTGCGCCCTTGGGTCTTTGCCGCGAATAAAGCCGACAGTGTCCACGATTTCCACGTAGTCGTCCTTGTACAGAGTGACTTTTGTGCTGACAGGCCGGCCTGCAGCGGCCTTTGCAATGTCTATGCCGAAAACGTTGTTCACCAGAGTGGACTTTCCCATCCCAGATTCACCTGCAACGACTATGGTGCAGGTACAGAGAGTGGCTCTGAACTTATTTAGAACGCTGTCGAACGAAAAGGTCTTCTCATCCATGGTGGATTCTGCTTCTTTATCGTGTTGCTTGGAGACTCTTTGGCTGATAAAAGTGATTAAGATCTCGATATCGATGGGCTTTGTGGGCAAACTAACTGCTCTGTCCTTAACTTTTTGACGGAATGCAACCACTGACTTTCAGTTTCATTTATACCATTTCGATTTCCTTTTTTTTCCTCTTCTTCTCTTCTTTTCCCAAACAAGACTTGCACTTTCAAGAGCGAGTGCGTTTCCGCAGTGACATTGCAGTAAGAAGTGAAGGGAGAGTGCAAGTGCCCGAGCGCCCTTGCAACCTGTGTCTCCCCCACTTTGCACTTTAAATTCTGCACTTCGACTGGAGCGTCTTCCTGTTGACGAAGTCTGTGGCTATTTTTTCCTTGATGCGAAAGTTTGGGAGGAGAAGAAAGTCTCCCTGTCCTCCTTCCTCCGCCGCGCCAGCCGCTTGTCTTTCCCGTTTCCAGTAATCGGCTCTGCATTCGATCCCTAAATATCGACAGTCACGGCACAGCATCCACTGTCTTTCACCTGCCACCCCCCCAACCACCAACCACCACCACAATGACGGCCCAACCCCCATCCAGATCCCAGCGATCACCTCTCCTGCCTGCCATACGAGATCGCCCACCGCATTGTCGCACGCATTAAAGACCACCGTTCGCTTCCCCCTCTACAGTGTGTCAAAGCGCTGGTCTGTTCTTGCCGCGGACGACCGGTTCTGGCAACCCTTGTTCCTTGCGCGGTGGGGAAGCCCACGCATGCGAGCGCAGCAGGAGGGCATGGCGGAAACCGATACCAACGGCGCAGGCTTGCCGCCAATCGAAGAGGTACCGATTGGCGCAGCACGAACGATGGACAAGCGTAAGCACAGAAGCGGGAATCGCCTTCCAGTCGCCTGGTGCGTCATCTCTCTTCATCCAAAGTACGTCATTGCTGCGTCCAACGGCAACGGCAGATATTCAGTCAGCCGCCCGTCAGATTTCGCACCATTCATACGTTGCAACTACCTCCAACCAGCGTCATTTACGAAAAAGTCAACGCGGAGGGCACGGCTGTTCTCATTGGACCCCGGGACGCTACAGTGCGGTTGTGCCAACTTGAGACAGGTGAATGCCGGCTGGTCTTGCACGGTCACGTTGCCATCTCCGTTGGCTGAGCTGGCCGTCTCATTCTCTCTACATCCTTCCTCGAAACAATGATCTGGGATGGCTACTGGTGCCAGAATAAGGACAATCCATCACCATGTGCTCGATATAAGCCAATGGCAATCAGATAGCGAACGTCTGTTCTCGCTGTCGTAATACGGTGAGATTGGAATGTGGAATTCGGCAACAGGTCCCGCTGGCATCTTTACACAATGCGACTTCATTCTGGTTAATGCGTAGCATATTCGCATCTGACTGGTTTGAAGACAAGAAGATTCAAGAGTGGGACTTGGCAACAGGCAACGTGGTTATGACAATATGGAAGAATTGGACCGCGGATTCGACTCATATGAACGAAAGTTCCCACTTTGGAAGCAGAGTATCATCGGGTTCGTTCGAATAGAGTTTGCTTGGCAGATTATTGCACCTTGCAACTGAAAAAGTGGGGAATTTTGGAGCACGACCATATAAACTCGCCCCCGCTTCGTCCACTCCATACACTTCTCACTGATTGTTTCCAGCGTTTGGGTCCTCGCTGCAGCCTGCAGGCGAGCTGCAATTTGCAGGCATGGCCAAGTAATAAGTACGGAAAAGGGCTTCCAGCATCGATTTCCGAAGGGTGATGTTTTCCCTGGTTGGTGATGTTTTCCCAAGCGGGTTGCTCTTGACGAATTGACGCTGACGGCCTTGGCCTTCCTTGCCTCGTGCAAATCTGTTTGAACACATCGTTGTTGTACTGCGACTCTTTCCTCCCATTTGTGCGCATGCTTGCGACCAAGTGTATGTATTTACGAAACAATTTTGAAGGTACGGTATGTGCGAACCTCTAAAAAGCCAGCAATCCATTATCGACCGAAACCTCGGCGCCGTTGATTCCCTCTGCGGCGTCCGACGCCAGGAACACGACCAGCGCCGCCGCCTTGTCCGTGTGGACCCACATCTGCGGACCGGCGAGCTCAAACACCTTGCCCAGCGTCTTGCGCCCCTCCTCGCTCTCGGGCCCGCCCGCGCCCAGGATCCCCGTCGCCATCGCGTTCGGCATGATCAGGTTCGAGCGGATCCCGCGCGCCGCGTACTGCGCGGCGATGTGCTTGGAGAGCCCCGCGATCGCGTGTTTGCTGATGACGTAGGCGCAGCCTTTGGTTTGAGGGAGGGGGAAGTTTGTGTTTTTTTTTTGGATTAGATTGTTGTATGAGCTGGGGGAGGCATTTGCAGGATAGATAAAGAAAGGATCGCCAGAGGCAGGTCGTGGATGCTCTTGGACAGCGCCAGCAATGATGCAGTTTGCAAAATATTCACCTGCGAACCCCGTCTTGGTCGCCACCGACCCAACGTTGACGATGCTTCCCTTGGGCGTCTCCTTGCCCAGAAACACTTGCACGGCGTACTTTGCCAAAAACGTCGGGCCGATCACGTTCACCGCCATCACCTTGGCGTACTGCGCCGCGTCCAGCTCGTGCACCTGGAAGAACCCGTCGGCGATTCCGGCGTTGTTGATCAGCACGTCGAGCGTGCCGAACTCTTGGACGGCCTGCGAGGAGGGGCGGGACGCACGAGGTGTTTTCGGTTGGCGACTGCGCGTTGTGGCGGTTTGGTACGGGTGTTTGACCCGTGTTTGACCGTGGCTGCGCACATGGCAGACACACTCCCGCTCGCCTTCGCCGCACCCACAGCATCGAATCCAGCTCCGCCCACCCCCCACCCTCTCTCCTTGCCCCACTTACCTTATCCACAGCAGCCTTGGCGCCCTCCTCCGTCGAAATGTCGACCGCCACGGTCACGACCCTTCCGTCGCCGTCGGCCTCGGCGCCAAACTCGGCCGCCAGCTCGGTCTTGCACGTGTCGAGCAGCGCCTCGTTGATGTCGGCGACGACGACGCGCGCGCCCTCGGCGAGGAACGCGCGCGCAATGTCACGGCCGAGGCCGCCGGCGCCGCCGGTGACCAGGACGCTGCGGGAGGCGAGGTTGCGGGAGGCGAGGGGCGTGAGGTTGGGCATCGGTGGCTGCGGACTTTTTGGTGTGGGAGTGTGTCGGGAGGTGGGTGCGGTTTGGGGAAATTATGTGAGGAGGAATTGCGAAAGGGGGTGGGCTTTTGGTGTTCGGATCAACGGGGGTCAGGTGAGGCTGTCTGCGACCATCAAGCTAATGCAAGAACTAATTGGAAAGGAGGTAGAAAAGGAGGAGCGAACCGGCTGACGTGATGGAAATATGTCTTTCCTGCAACAATTAGGGTTGATAAACAACGCCCAGATAGCGCCTGTCCAATCTCGTCGACCAACTGTGCGTGCCTTCCACGCAGAGAGTGCACACACGTCCTCGTCGCCGACATCAGCGACACCATTTGGACGCGTGCCCGCAGCGGAGCTGGCCCGGATTCCGGCACCGAGGCCGACGGCATTGTTGCGACGGCGGCTGTGGACATTTCGCCGGAGGTGGGGCGCGAAGGCTTCCGTGGGCCAAGCGAGTTTGCTGTGGATGGGGCGGTGAGTGCGAGAGAGGAGGTAAATGGGCTCCACTCCACCATTCACTTACTTTCCGCCTCCGAAATCCCACTCGATCCACCCGCCTTCTTTTCGTCCTATCTCTGGCAAAATGTCGAGAGCCGCCGCCGTTCAACCTGCTTTCAGACTTGGTGCCCAAAACCGACGGCCCAAGCCTGCGGCACGTGCCCTGAAGCAATCTCGTTGATGTCACGACGAGGACGCGCACGTACCCTCGGGTGAGCAAACAGGCAGCCGGCACCGCTTTTGACCGGAGGACGCTGCAGGAGTGGAATGGAACGTAGAAGGGTTGAGTTGCTGTGAGTTAGGATCTCAATGCAATGGCAGGGCGGATTTGAGGATTGATGGAGCCCCGTTGGACACCGGCCAGAGCCTTAACATGAAGAGCGGTAGAAGCAGGTCGTGCATAGGGATGAAGCATTTTTTTTTAGGATAGCTTCAGCGGTTTCAGACTCACTGTCTCTGGTAACCCTTAGTTGCCTCACCCGGTTACTTTGGTCAACCCGCAAATCCCCATCAACTCTTCTTTCTTATATGTATCTCCTCGCCGTCTTTTGTTCAGATGTTAGTTATAGCTACTTGCTGAAGATGGTCCTCTCTGTTGCTTTGGGCCCCTCCCAGCGTGCTATTCCATTAGGCCCACCAAGTATTCACAGAGTATTAACCTTTACGAACAAAATTTTTCCTCTGTATAGAATGTTTGCAACATTTTCTGAAACTAGTGCGTGGACAGGCGGTTCCAACTTCCGCCGCTCTGTCTCTCACTCACTCACTCACTCACTCACTCACTCTCACTCACTCTCTCTCTCTCTCTCTCTCTCTCTCTCTCTCTCTCTCTCTCCCTCTCTCTCTCTGTCTCTCTCGCTCTCCCTCGGTTTCTGCCACTCGGCCTGTCGCTCTCATTCAGCCGAAGCAGGGGCGGAAGCCAAGTGATTGCGTTAAAAAGATTTCGCACGAAAAGCAGAGAATGTTAATATGAAAAGCTGAAGAAAATGTCCGGACATGGCAGACACGCACAACTCCGTCTGCCTGACGGTCTCACTTTGAACTGCGCGGGGCTTGTCCGTTTGTCTCAGGTGTTTTTTTTTTCTTTTTTTTTTCAGTTGTTCGTCATTCCCACTGCTGACGCTAAGCCAGCACAACCAACTAACTTCTTTTCCGTTGCGTTCGCGATCATTGTGGCGGCCTTGCAAGCGGCGTCCGCAGCGGCGTGTTCAGTGTCGAGCGAGAGGCGAGTGATCAGCGATATGCTCGCTTTGCGACTGCCCCTCACGGCTGCCGGCCGCCATCGGAAGCAGCCTCGTTACGCCTGCCTGGGCAAACCTCGACCGCCAACGCCGGAAATTGCGAAAATGCTATATAAAGAGCGCAAGGTGGCTGTTGGTAGCGGTGCCTACCATCACAACCCAACACCCTCCCCTTGAAATAAAAAAAACCCACACACACACACACACACACACACACACACAAAAATGACCCCCGTTTACCTCCCCGACGGCTCAATCGACTGGGAAAAGACCTTGTTCCACTACGAGCCCATAAAATACGCCCCCTACCCCATTATCGCCAACTTTGGAGTCGCCTTCATCGGGCACATCGTCCTCGCCTTCAAGTTCAAAGCAACCTACATGATCCCAATGATCCTCGGCTGCTTGCTCGAAGTCCTCGGCTTCCTCGCGCGCATGAAAGCCGCCAACGAGCCCTTTGACAACGGGCCGTACGCCATCCAGCAGTTCCTCATCATCATCGCCCCCGTCTTCTTCGCCGCCTCGCTCTACCTCGTCCTCAAGCACCTCATCAACGCCGTCGATCCCGCCCTGTCCCCGCTCAAACCGAAACTGATCGGCGTCGTGTTTGTCGGCTTTGACATCCTGTCGTTCGTCGTGCAGGGCGCCGCGTCCGGCTTGATCGTCGGTTCCACCGACCCGGACCAAATCAACCTCGGCGTCAAGATCCTGATCGTTGGTCTGCTGATCCAGGTCGTGTCGTTCATCGGGTTCCTGGCGCTGTCGTTTGCGTTTTTCCGCCGCGCGAAGAGGGAGAGCCGCACCGCCGAGCCGTGGAAGACGGCGTTTGTGTACCTGTCCATCTGCGCTGTCTTCGTGTTTATACGGTCGCTGTTCAGGGTCATCGAGTTTTGGCAGGGCTTTGACGGTCAGATTGCGCGGGTTGAGATCCTGATGTACGTCTTTGACGCGGGCTTCATGGTTGGCGTCGTGCTCATCATGATGGTGTACCACCCTGGTCGCTACCTTAAGCTGCAGGAGGAGGCCGGTCTGGTGAAGTAGATCACGTATCCTCATATACTTATCTTTTTTTTTTGGTTCCCCCTGTTTTCTTTTTTTTTTTTTTTTTTTTTTTTTTTTTTTTTTGCTTCTGTCACACGGGTCTGTTTGTTTTTCCCGAATTTTTGTTTCCCTCCCCCCCCTGCACTTTTGAACAAACAATATGCGACAACTTGTTACACAATAAATCTGTTTCAGGTGGAATACCATCAATGGCCGCTGCATGAACATTCCCTTTATTTGCACGGCTGGAGGTGGGGTAACGCCATCACCTTGACGTACAGCGCCGCATTCATCACGTACACCTTGAAGTGCCCAAGCGAAGCTTGGAAGGACATTTGGGATTGAAGGACGATAATTGCGCTTGCGAGGAGGGAGGAATGCTGTCCTCACAGCGCGCGCGCGGTTGGAGTAGGGTCGGAACTTGTTTCGAAGTAATGATTTTCAACTCCTTCCTTGGACACGACGTGACTTCAAACAATCCGCAACCAACTTTTTATTTTCAAACCACCCCCGGTCAATTTCAAGACTCGAGAGCAACCACCTCAAATCGCCAAAAACCCGTTGTCGACCGGAATCTCTGCACCGCTGATTCCCTCTGCGGCGTCCGACGCCAGGTGCACCGCTAGCGCCGCCACCTTGTCCGTCCCGACCATCATTTGCCGACCCATCAGCCCCAACACCTTACCCACCGCCTTCTGCCCCTCCGCGCTCACGTTGCCTCCCGGCCGCATGATCGCCGTCACCATTCCGTTCGGAAGGATTAGGTTCGACCGGATCCCGCGCTCCGCGTACTGCACCGCAATGTTCTTGGAGAGCCCCGCGACTGCGTGTTTGCTGATCGTGTAGGCGCAGCCTTTGTTGTGTTTGAAGGGATACGGGGTTCAGCAAAACTTGCGTGCAAAAATTGGAAAGCGTAACCCTTCTCACCAGAGAACCCCGACGCCGACGCCGTCGACCCCACGTTGACGATGCTGCCCTTGGGCGTCTCCTTGCCCAAAAACACCTGCACCGCGTACTTTGCCAGGAACGTCGGGCCCGTCACGTTCACGGCCAGCACCTTGGCGTACTGCGCCGCGTCCAGCTCGTGAACCTGGAAGAACCCGTCGGCGATGCCGGCGTTGTTGACGAGCACGTCGAGCGTGCCGAAGGCTTGGACGGCCTGGAGGCGCGGGGGGTGGGGAGGGTTGGAGGGAAGGTGGGTGTGGTCAGTTTGCGACAGCCGGGGGCGTGTTTAGAATGTTGTGCCGAGACTCCCCCACCACGCCCCATCCCCACCCTCCCAGCTTACTTTATCGACAGCCGCCTTCGCGCCCTCCTCGGTCGAAATGTCCACAGCCGCCGTCGCAATCCTGCTGCCGCCGGCCTCTGCGCCAAACTCGGTCGCCAGCTCCGCCTTGCACTTGTCCAGCAGGGCCTCGTTGATGTCGACGACGAGCACGCGCGCGCCCTCGGCGAGGAACGCGCGCACGATGTTGAGGCCCAGGCCGCCGGCGCCGCCGGTGACCAGGACGCTGCGGGAGGCGAGGTTGCCGGGGGTGAGAGGGGCCATTGGTTTTCGCTGGAGGAAGTTGGGGGGTTGCTGCTGGAAGGTTAGCTTTAGGGAGAGGACTGTTTGTCGTGTGTGGTGAGGTGAGTAAGGCGCTTTATACGCCGCTCCAACCGTTGGCAATCTGTCTCGCTTGTCTCGTCTCCGGCCTGGGGTGGGGCTTACGCACGTGTTGACGGAAGCGTTGCGGGTCCCCCGGCCAGAGCCGCTGGGTGGCGATTCCAAGACCGGCAGACAGACGGATGAGTTTGCCTTTTGTGGTGGGGCACTTCAGGTGGACAGGGGCGCAGACTGACGGAACAGCAAGCCCCTCCGTTGTAATTTCTAAATACTGAATCTTTTTTTTTTTCTTGTATATTTTTTTTTTTTTAATCGTGTTTCAGAACAACGCGAATCCGCCCGGCAAGGTTCGCCGTCCGTCTTGGGCTCGTGATTTGACAATGTGACAAACGAGGGCTTCCACCAACACGCCATCAAGGCCGTGCCCACTCGGAACAACAATAAACAGATTTCAAGCTTACTGGCGCGGGACGAAGAATGGACTGGCTTTACCTCGAGCCGGCTGTAGCGGTTCGATTGCTCAAGCTCGAGTGCAGCATGAAGGAGCAAAGAATTGGCAAGAAAAAAAAAAAAAAAAAAAAAAAGAAAGAAAGAAAGGACAATGGGAAAGGGACAACGCAGACGAAAGGGATAGGAGTTCAAGGTGGGCGAGTGGAAAGGTTCAAGGTATGAGCGGCCGGAGGTGGGACGGTTGCCTCCCACGATGACAACAGACCTTGTTGTCTGCCACCCCGCAATGGCATCGGATTTCAACACGCGTCGCGCAACTGTAGCTGCAGTCGGCACCTGAAGACGTCTTCGCTTGTACAGGTCCTTAAGCCGATTCGCA
Source organism: Zopfochytrium polystomum (assembly GCA_025765615.1). Taxonomy (NCBI): domain Eukaryota; kingdom Fungi; phylum Chytridiomycota; class Chytridiomycetes; order Chytridiales; family Chytridiaceae; genus Zopfochytrium; species Zopfochytrium polystomum. The sequence goes on along the minus strand of JAIVFJ010000345.1, from coordinate 9,200 downwards.
ACACGGACCATTGTTTCTCATCATTGAAGCGAGGAGAAAGGGTTGAGTCTTGCCTGACGAGTCCTTGCCCAGTGCGCAACGCACCCATTTCTGGCGATTTGGCACTTTCTCGTTGAGAGTAAGCAGCGGCTACATCATCGCTGGTCGTGCCTGAGTGGGCAGCGGTGATTAGAAGGGGCAAGTGAAGTGGCGTATGTTCGGCTGATGTCATCGGCGCGATACAAAAAACAAAAAGGGAGAGCTCCGACATTCGACAAGAGTCGCTTTATTATTCTACAAGCATTGTGTACAATTAATAGCCAAAGCGACGAAGAGGTCCCCAACCAATTACCCTAAATAAACTGGCCAACGAACGAGATGGAGGTTAGCTTCCGGAAAGCGCCCAATTAAGCAGGGGGGGAAAGTAGTGGGTGAGGTAGAGTGTTTTGTTCCTTCAGAGATTGTTCACCGTATAGGAGCCTTCACATAAAGTCAGGTCAAAATTAAAAACTCATCACCAGGAAAGGATCGCGATGGAGATGGTGGGGGCGGGTGGGAAGGGACGTTGTAGGAAAGGTTTCGCTCACCATCACCGCCTGGGGCTCTGCTGTCTGGCGCGTGCGACTGACTGACTACAGGGTGGGAGTGGTTCAGTGGAGGCCGCCCGATGGCGGTAGGGGAAGGGGGAAGAAGGCCACTATGGGCAGCGGCGGGGATTGCGGCGCGATCAGAGGCAGGACGCCCCACACCTTCCGATCTTGTCAAATATTCTCCGATTATATCAAGTTCGTTTTTTTCTCTCGTTTTTTATTCTTTTTGTTCTTTCAGTGAAAAAACGAAGGAAGAAAGAAAAAACGGAGAATTTGGCAAGGCAAACAGCCGGCCTCATAAAACGGACGGCCGTTCCCATAAAGGGCTGTTCCATCGAAACATACCCTCTCAGTCAGGGAGTCGCGCCGAAGGTCACGACGGTAAGCGAGCCTTCTTTACATTCCCTACCCCTCCGATCTCCGTCGCGATCCGCTCCTGGTGATGAGCTCTTCAAAACAAAATAGGTAGAGACATCTGACCGTATGTGAAGATGAACGTTTGGGAAAACAATTTCTGAAGGAAGCAACAACACTCTTCCCCCCCTCACCCACTCTCTCCCCTGCTCGATTGGGCCTTTCCCGGAAGCTAATATCCATCTCGTTTGGGCGTCTAGGTTAGGCGGTTGGTGTTTCTTCACTTTACTCATTTTAATTTGTACATAATAAAGCGTCACTAGGCTAGAGCAGGCCAACGGAGAGAGATACAGAGAGCGACTCAGGGGGACATCGCAAACGCGAGTGCGATCGCTTGCGCGTTGCGGGAGGAGAATGATGGCGAGAGGCATAGAAAAAGTTCAAGCGAGATTGAGAGATAGAAAAGTGAAGGCGGAAGGAGAACGCCCGCTGTCTTCGCCCATGCGGAGCCCGATCGCATCCGCCGCCCTCGTCGCCGCACGCTCACGAGAACGCGTCTGTCTTTCTGATCAACGTTGGGAAACCCTTGCCAGCCATCCTTTATGACGCTTATCGCAATTCTCCCACGTTTTTGTAGTGTGTGCAGCTCGGGGGCAAGCCCGCCCGCGCTGCACCTTGCCACTACGAAATAATAACGCACACATACGTGTCCAACAAATCAAATCACCCGAACAGACTAAAACAATGGAGTGGGCTGGACCTCCCAGCGTGTTCGTTTGGCCTGTCGTCGGGGGGGGTGTTTGATTGGCGGGTTTGATTTGGACTCCTCGCGACGGTGAGATGTGTGTGGGATTGTGGGATTGTGGGAGTGGCGGTCGTTGGTGGTGGTGCTTCTCACTCCGCTGTGGCCCCCACCATTCCACCATGGGCCAGAAAATTCCATTCACTCTTCGCCAAATTATTTTACAAGACACACACCAACAGTCGGTGTGGAGTTACTGTTACTGTTTGAATCAGAGATCCTCGGGTTTCCCAGCGGAAGGCAAACAATTTAAATAGCGCTTATCAAGGGTGTGGGAATTGGAGCCGCTTTGGTTGCGCATACGGAATTGTGGACTGGCCCACGCTTTTTTGCCCCTCTGACCCCCTGTCTGCCTGTCTTCTCACTCCCTGCCCCCACGATATTACACACACGTGCTACATCTTGGTCTGTCTCTGCTCTCTCTCTCTCTCTCTCTCTCTCTCTCTCTCTCTCTCTCTCTCTCTCTCTCTCTCTCTCTCTCTCTCTCTCTCTCTCTCTCTCTCTGTCTCTCTCCAAATCTGCTTTTAACCGCTCGGCTTCTTGCCGCATACATTCACTACTTCTTTCCTTAGCAACCAAACAGCCCACTCCCGAGGCCACTCTCACCCACCCGCACCTCAACAATGCAGCAACAAGGACCTGAGGCCGCTGGAGCAGCCCTGCCGCCGCCACCGCCGCCGCCGCATTCCCGCGCCTGGCGGCCATACATGTACCTTCCCAGCTTGATCATGCTTTCCTTCTCCACAAGCATCGTGAGTATCTCTGTCTTTTTGACTCCACATTTACTGCGCGCCCGACGCGCTTTGGCTTCATCTCACTGACATTCTTTTCCCCGTTCCATACGCCCAGTCGACTGCCTCCGAATCGCAGTTCCTGCTCCAGAAAATATGCCTTTCACACTACCTCGCCCACAGCTCCGACGCAGCCGCGCCTTCTTCATTCAGCGGATTCGCCAACGAAACCATGCGATGCGACACCCCCGAGATCCAAAAGGAAATGGCCGACTACGCGGCAAACGTCCTCTACATCGCCGTCGTGCCGTCCCTCCTGACCTCCATCATGGTCGGTTACTCGTCCGACTTGATCGGCCGCAAGCCCGTCATCACCGCCATGGCGATTGTGGCCGTCTTCGCCGTCCTCGGCCCGTACCTCGTCGTGTCGTTTGATTTGCCGTACCAGTTCTTCTACCTGCCCGCCTTCCTGCTCGGACTCTCCGGGGGCTCCGCTGCCATCGTGAGCGTCGGCTTCGCGACGCTCGTCGACATCACTACGACCGCTAATCGAGCGTCGGTTGTCGGCGTTTACTCGGGGATTACCACCGTCATCTCGCTCGTCGCTGTCCCTCTCGGTGGATACATTACGGGGAATCCGGCTTTGGGTGACTTTGACGCGTTCCTGCCGGTCTTCCGTCTCTCGTCGGCGCTCGGGGTCGTCGGGATACTGTAAGTCACCGATTGATTTGAAGGTCGCACCCCCCCCACTTAAACAGCTCGTCATGATCACCCCCACCCCCCAGGCTCCTCATATTCGGAACCTCCGAGACCCTCGCAACAAATGCGCCCCGCACGACCTCCACCCTCAAAACAATCCTCTCGACTCCCGCCGCGATCCTCGCCAAAAGCGGGCCAGCCCTCGCGCGGGTCCCCGTCGCCCTCCTCCTCATGCAAATCATCCACAGCTCCGCCGGCTTCCGCATCTTCTTTGACACGCAGCTGTCAAACTTCCGCTTCGGATGGGGCCCGCAGGACTCGTCGCTCTTCGGCTTTGTCGACATGGTCGTCAGCGGCGTCCTCACCGCCGTCGTGCTGCCCGCGCTGGAGGCGGGGGCGAGGGCGTTTTTTAATAGGCGAGAGGCGAGGGGGGGTGAGGGGAAGGACGACGCTGAGGCCGGACGCGGCGGTGGGGGGTCCCACCGAGGAAAGCCCGCTGCTGCCGAATAGTGCGCCGTTGGCGTCTGAACCACTTGTCGAGGACCAGGCGGAGCGCGAGTTCCAGCAGCGCAAAGTCTCGGTCAAGATTTACTCCTACCTCATGCGGTTCTCGCTGTCCGGCTCGGTCGTTGGCGCGCTCATTTTTGCTACCGCCTCTCAAGGGTGGATGTGGCTCGCAGGTGCGTGTACCCGCCTACCCCCTCCCCCCACCCCCCTCCTATGACGATCCAATTCTCTTCTTTCTATTCTTACGGATGACAAATTTCTCAACAGGTTTCCCCGTGCTGGGTCTCGTCTACGTCACGGGAACCTGTATCCGGCTGGCAATCTCCGAGTATGTTGCACCGTCGGAAATGGCACTCACCAACGCGATCATTGGATTCATCGACTCCATTGCCATGCTGGTCACCGTTAGGGTGCGTGAAAAACCCGATCGTTTATTTCTTTTACCTCAAGGCGCTCACAAAAAATCAACTCTCTATACTCAAATTTTCTTTACTCCTTTTGGCCAGGTCGCCGCAGTGATATACCCCCACTACTACTACCTCGTTGCGGCAATCTACGCTATCGTCTTGTGCATCGCGCTCGCTGTGAAGTTGACGCCGCCGCCGCCGGCCACATCGACGACAGACGCTTCCGCGACGGCGGAAGAAATCGGCGCTGCCGGCATGGACGGCATTCCCTGAACAAGGGCTGGGTGGGGTGCCATCTTGCCTCGGGGAACTCTTCCTGTTCCCCTGCTCGCTCCGAAGCGCCAGCCGTTCCCCCTGTTTTTTCACATCATCCCGGTTTTGAGAGAAAACTCGAGAAACTGGGGGGGGGGTGTGAAGGCCGGGTTGGGTTGAATTTGGATCGACGCTCTTTCCCTCCCCTGAAAAAGGGTGAGGAAGCAGTGGGTTTCTGCCTGTTGTGATCGTTTCAACTGTTTTTTTTTTTCTCATTGTTTTTAGTAGTTCCACCAGTTGCACGTTTTAAGCTCTCATCTGTCGTGGCCACCGCTGAAAGCGCCCACTCAGCTCTTTTTTTTTTTTTTTTTTTTTTTTTTTTTTGGTTCAACCTCGCTTTTTTGCAAGTCTCATAGATGATTTGTGTATGTGTGTGTGTGCCTTCTGTCATTTTCTCCTTTCTCACCAGACACCCCCAGGCTTGAGCCAAGTCGCCCGCGAGATCATCTATCTCTTCATCCGCCCCTCGGGCGTTTCTCTGCCTGGCCTGCGCGCCGCCCGGCAGCCAGTCTGCATGGTTGCGTCCTCCATAAGCGCGGGTCAAGCTCGATTCGGGCAACCTGCGAAAAGAACCTGCGCCCATGTGCACGCTCAATGTGCAATCAGTCGAATTAATGATGACAACGGAGAGGGAAACTCCGGCGACGCACTGCAGTACGTCAGCCAGAGGCGCTCCAATACTTTCGCGTACGCCTCCAAAAACTCGACCAGCCCCGTGCCAACGTTGAAGCTCACCAGCTGCGGCAGTTGGCTCTGGTCAGGAAGCCGTCAAACGGAGAGGTCGCCGTGGGGATTTTGCTTTTTTCAAAGACGTTTCAGGCTGAGGTTTGATGGACTTTTTCGGGTTTACCGCTTTGTCCTTGATTGTTTTGGTGGAATTTCAGGCGCCGATTTTTATTTCCTTTTCTTTTTTTCTTCTTCTTCCCGACAAAGCTAGCACTTGAAAAACAAGCAAAAACAAGTGCCGTTTCTGCACTTTCACTGACACTGCAAGCGACAGGAAGTGGCGCGAGTGCTCCAGCGCTGTCCTCAAATTCAGCTCTTTTAACTAACGCGTCAGTGCCACGCGCAGCATTCCTGTTTCCTAGACACCCAACGCTAATGGCAAAATGTCAGAATACTTGCAACGACAGGATTTCAACGCCATGCACTTTATTGTTCCTTCCTTGCGCCTTGTGCGTCTGTGTGTGTGTGCGTGGGGGCGGCTGAAATACGACGACTGATCGGAGAGAAGAAAAAAAAAAAAAAAAAAAGCGAAAGTTACACAGACACACTGACAACACACATCAAACACATCAAAACGACACACAAACACACACATAATCGCGCTTTGCCTTCCACCTTCCTCTCTCTCGTCTCCCATAGGGGTGAATGCCGAACAACGCGGCCCATAGAGAAGGAGCCAAATAGGCAAAAAGTAGCAAAGGAAAGAAACACAGGGGAAGAGAGAATAGAGAGAGAGAGAGGGAGAGAGAGAGAGAGAGAAAAACGAGGGTGAAAAATAGAACCAAGGAAAAAACAGAACGCAGCAATTTTTTATCCGCATGCACCAACCCCCGACACTGAGTTCCTTGTAGCTACCCCCACACCACCAGCTACTGCAATCAGCCAAGACCAACCCACTCGCAAAAGAGTATGCTTTCGTCATTTAGAGGTGCCGACGCCCCTTCACCTCCGCCCCCGGCTGTGCCGGAAGTTCGAGTACCGCCGCGGCGACCGGAAACCGTACGCCCCGCCCCCGCCCATCGACGGGTCGTACCCGCCACCGCCCATCGACGGGTCGTACCCGCCGTACCCGCCGCCGCCTTGCGACGGGTCCATCGGCATCCCCGTCGCGGGATCTACCGCACCGCCGCCCTGCGACGGGTCCATCGGCATGCCGGTGGCAGGGTCGATCGGCATCCCCGTCGCAGGGTCGACCGCCCCTCCGGACCCGTCCATCGGAAGCCCCGTGTTGGGGTCGATCGCGCCGCCGGCGGCGGAGGGGTCGACCGGCAACCCCGTCGCCGGGTCGATGGCCGCACCCGCGGCCCGCCGCTGTAGGGTCCACCGGCAGTCCCGTCGCCGGGTCGATCTCCTGCTGCTGGGCTTGCTGCTGCTCCGCCGGCTGCGCCGCCCCGCCGTTTGCGGGCGGGGTCGCGGTGGCGGCGGCGGCAGCAGCGGGCACCGGCACGACGCCCAAGGCGCCGGTGATCGCCGACTTGAGCACAGACTCTGCGGCGCCGCCGCCCTCCCACATGCGCACGGTAGCCTCGGGCACGACGACGTAGACGGCGGCGTCGCGGGTCAGTCCCATGCCGTTGAGCGACACGTCGGCCTTGAGCGGGCCGGAGCTGGTCGCGTCGCTGACGGCCTCGTCCGGGTCGATGCTGCTGTCCTCGCCCGGTTTGCCCGTCCGCACGACCAGCGACGCCGCCATCACACCCTTGAAGGTCACCGGGTACTTGGCCTTGACGCCGTCGCGCAGGTCGTCGACGATGGCGTCCAGCGGAAGCCGTACCCGCGTCACCCCGTGCGAACGGAACGGCGTGCCTGCGGGCGTCACGAGGCGGAACCAGACCGACCGCGTCGGTCCGCCGTCGCCGCCGGCGCCGCCACCGAGCCACGCGGAGGAGGAGGATTTGCCGACGGCTGAACGGGATTTCGGTGCGAAGCCGGCGAGGTCGGATGCGTCAAAGTCGTCGCTGTCGTCGTCAGAGGCCGTTGGCTTTGTCGCCGCCTTTGGTGTGCTCTTGGGAACAGCCCTGCTGGCGGCCTTGGGTTTCTTGGATTTCTTGGGTCTAGGCTTCGATGCGCTTTTCTTTTGTTGCGCCGCCTTGGCCTTTTGCAGATTCTTTTGGAGGGCCTGCTGGGCAAACTCGCCGGAAGGTCCCCACTTGCTCGTCGTTCCGTAGTACGGATTGTATCCGGTCGACTGCTCCGTCAGTCTCGACATCTCCTTGATCAAGTCTTTTATGTCCGCAAACATGAACAGGACCTTGGTCGACAGGTCAACAATCTTATTCTCCAGCTGCTTGGACATGCTCTTCAGTGGTCCGATAGGCTTCCCCTCGGAATTGACCTGAGTGGGTTGGCCGTTGACTGTCCCGTAGTAGAGGTTGATCCCTGAAAGGTTCTCCGTCTCTCGCGAGATTTGCTTCACAGTCTCACTCACGTTCGCATAGGTGGTGACGGCGACGGCGGCCAGCTCGTTGACTCTCGACTCGAGAGCGCGGGTCAGCTCTTTCAGCGGTCCAATGTTCTTTTGGTTTCTCCTTCTTTTTCTTTGGTGGTCACTTGCGCCTGCGCTCGCGGCCCCGTTCATCTCCGTCAGAGTCGTCACCATCACTTTTGGGAGCAGGCTTCTTGGTTTCGCCCCCGTCGTCGTCGTCGCCGTCAGGTTTCGGTGCGGGGGTCGGTGGTGGCGCTTTTGGAGCGCCGCCTTCGCCATCGGCCGTCGTCACCGTCGTCGCTCTTGGCTGCGGGCGGCTTGGTGGTGTCTGCCGGTTTTTGCTGGCTTTGCCCCGTCGCCGTCATCGTCGCCATCGCCGCCCGCAGCGGCATCCTTCTTCTTCTTCTTGTCATCGTCACTTTTGGGACCGACTTTGGGAGCAGGGTCCGAGGAAGCGCCGCCCATCAAGTCTGCCACGTCCTCAGAGTCGACAGTCGTTGCCGGCTTCTCGGCGGGAGCCGCTTCAGTTTTGTCCTCCCCGTCCCCGTCCTCCTTCTTCTTCTCGCCATCCTCCGCGGCCGCCGCCGCAACCATCCCCGTCAGAATCCTCTTCGTCATCGTCGCCGCTCTCTGCCGCAAACTTTTTGAGGAGAGTATCCATGTTAAAGGCATGGTCGCCGCGGAGACTGTCGGGGTGAGCAACCGCTGCTGCGATGCGGCTATTTGGCAAGGCGGAGGCTGGTGCGACGACGCCCAGAGGGCCGGGGGGCGGCCAGGAGACAGGCGATGGCAAGGAGAGCGGCAGCGGCGAGGGACGCAGCGGTCAAGCGGAACGACGGATGGGCGGGGGAGAGGATGGGTGGTTCTGTGGGGGTGGGCGGTCATGGGCTGCGGCCTCTGCAGCAGAAGAGGCTGGTGGGGACGGGGTCAGACACACTGATCTGCTGGATTGCCGCTGCGCCCAGCGACGCATCGCTGGCTGCGAAGGGAAGAGAGGAGGAAGAAGGGGCGGTTGGAGGGGTGGGGAAGCTGGAGCCCCCGGGGGGAACAAGGCAGGCAACGAACGCACTGCCGAGGAGAGGGGGTTCGGAATGCGTGCTGCGACGGGGCTGCTGCTGCGCTTGGTCCCGATGCGTTTCGTTCTGTTCGCTTCGTTGCGTTTGTTCGTCGTTGGCGCAGCAGGCAGCGAGGAGCAGGGATCAGAGAGCGGACGGCGGCGTCGGGCGGCGGCGCGGCGGCGGCGGCGGGGGGCGGCGGAGCAATTGATTTTTTTCTTTTGTGTGTTGTGTGTGTGGTGTGTGTGTGTGTGTCTGTCAGCGCTTACAAAAAGAGACCTGTCTGTCTGTCTGGCTCTCTGCGTGGGTTGTGCTGCTTTTTGTTTTTTTCCCCTCCCATTCCAAGAAAGGGAAGGGGCACTCTTGGCCTGTCTCTGCATTGTTGCAGTGAAGGTCGAGTGTCTCATTCTGCTCCTGCCGAGGCCTCCCCTCTCACTCCACTCTGTCTCTCACTCTCCCACACTCACCCTCCCTATTCACACACACACACTGTCTCTCTCTCTCTCTCTCTCTCTCTCTCTCTCTCTCTCTTCTCTCTCTCTCTCTCTCTCTCTCTCTCTCTCTCTCTGTTGTCTGTCTGTCTGTTGTGTCGTGTTTGCATCATCGCCAGTTG